>BQNB010123749.1:0-20046 GCA_026074375.1 Tanacetum coccineum
AGATAACTTTTTTACCAATAAAAATAAGATTTCTTTTATTTTGACAAATAAATGCGCTAACACGTACACTTATTGTATATAGGAAGCACGGGCTGTGTTGCAAAGTAAACACAAGCCTTTGCATGGTCATGAAGTAGACCATGCCCGAGAATAAATTCCCGTTATGAGGTCAAGTTTTCTTTTTGAAAGAATATTTGCCTTTAAAATGATGACTGGGTTACTATCTGAAATAATAGCAAGCCATTTGGCATGTTTTGAAAATATTTAAAACTTTTGCTCGAACTTCATTTACAGCCTCGTATCATTATAAAATGACATTTCTAAGACCGTAAATGTTATTGATTTTCAAAAGACATGCCATTATTACCTCTTTTTATGTTTTTTCATTTTTTAATTTTTTCTTTGGTTTTATGAATTTTATATTTTTGTATTTTGTTTTTATAAAAATTTTCTGAAAAATAAAAAATCTTTATGGTTTTTATAGTTTTAAAATATATATACATATGATGCAGGATATTTGAATAGGTACCACTACTATTCATCAACTTCATCTGCTAATTGTTTCAGAGTCTCCGGCGTAAAACTTCGCATTCCCAGCTTGTTGATCAGAAATTCAATTCTTTCTCGGCCAAGAGCTTTAGTGAAGATTTTTCTAATCCCGTATCAAAAAAGGGGAGAGAATTTTTTCTCTCCCCTAAAGAGATTCGGCCGCCTCTCATTTAATTTCTGGTCATAAAATCCTCCCCTAATCTATCCTTTCTTTATCTGATCTCGTCTTTGGATCGATCATCTTTTATTAGGGTTACGGTTTTATGTGGTTTTTTTGGGTCGAAACCCCTATCCTTTTCTCTTTTTGATTTCTTAAAACCTGGTTGTTCGTGTTCCAATTAACGTGCATCTTGTATGTTATTGGGTTGTTCATCTAGGTTTTTGTTGAGATCGTTATTTTCAAATTTAAGGTATTATTTTGTTAGTACATATATTAAGGGGTTGGGTGTTGGGGTAAATTACACAATCTCAAAACATAAAAAACCATCTAATAACAATAAAAACGCTCTCAAAAATGTCTTCGGTTTGTACCGGTTTGGGTTTTTCTTTGCCAAAACCGTTTTTGACCGGTTGACTCGAACCGAAACCGGTGTTCGGTTTTGAAAAAAAAACATGTTGGCCCACCTCTAAATAGTAAGCTAAATAATTAGGCTGAAAACATTATCACGAAAAGTTACAATATAGATGGTTGTAAATTGTAATATTCACTCAACATAACAGAATTCTCATTTTAATAGTTTCGAGAACTTATACAAAATATTATCAAGATGTAGTCCCCGTAACTTCTTGATAGCTTATATTTCTATTCTCTGAAACTTAAAATGTTATTATACTATATACTAAATGTACTAAAAGTTTTCTCTCACAGATGAACAGTGCATAGACACATATCTACAATAACCTCAGTTTTTTTAATCCACTTATATTACTTTTTTTATTCTCTTATAAACGAAAAACCTTAACCCCCAAGATCTGTGAAGCAAGAAGAAAGAACCATTAACAAACACCGAATGATGCCATAACTCTAATCGTTCATCCTTTGAAGCAACCACAAAACCCACAAATCAATAATCCCCAATCTAATTCATCAGGCCGGGTTTCTTAGATCTAATGGGAGGCAGAGGCGGCGGAGTTGGTGGTGGCGGTGTACAAGGATTCCGGCAGGGTCAAGAAAGACGGTACACACGATAATGAAGCAATTAATTGTCTCTTATTTCAAGCTTTAATCCTTTTTTATAGAGATTCAATCTTTTTTGGTTTAATTATGTGTATATTTTATGTTTTTACAGGAATTGTATGAAAAATGAGGAGTTGGAGGTAAGTCCACTTCAAATTTTAGCTTATTCTTTTCTTGCATAAAATATTATCTGTGTTGTTTGGATTAGCTTATTCCTTTCTTTTTTTTGGAGCTTTTGATAATCATCACCACTGCCACAAATCAAAAAATAACCAGTGATGTAGAGACAATAGTAAGTTTCATACTAAAAAAACCACCCGTCAGGGTTTTCCGGTGAACAGAAAGTTTTGTCTTTATACAGGTTTATTAGCTTGTGTAGTATATTAGATATCATAACACAATCAAGAGATGATGGGTTGGCCAATTTCTTGTAGAGAGAGAAAGTGAATATGCTAGTGAGAGAAAACACCTTAAGTGTGTGTAATATGAATTGAACAACCAACCCTTCCCATGGCTGGAAAGGGTGTTTAAATACAAGATTTTAAGTGCCATAAGTGGGCTATGGAGTGGGCTAACACATGGGTAAAGACCCGGCCCAACACCATAATTCATACGCTAACGATTAAACTACGAGCTATGTTATTCTAGACAATACACGAGGTGACCGAGTCTTTTTCGTAAACCTAACAGAAGTTATCAAACATCAAAACAAACATTATTGAATAACACCTTAGTGCTTCTGTATGTCATCTCTAAAAATGGCACAAACTTCTTTGAAGTTGGTGTTTTGGTCACATTATCTCTTTTCGTCTCTGGTACTGTTCATTTTTATTTATAAAGCACAGACATATTTATGTATTGCTCACGATATAAATGTATCTACAGGTTTGCAAATGTCGTATATGTTTGCTACCCGAGGGTCTATAGTGATTGATCAAATGCTTTATAAGAATAACGGCGATGTTGTGATGAAACGACAAGTTCCCAGTGGGAATTGTTAGAAAGACAGTGATTGCAAAAGCTTTTGTCAAGGCGTTACACACACTATGCGTGTGTAGACAAATTTTGTCAACAGTGTTAGCAGGATGGGCCAAAACAGATAATAAAAAAAGTAATATATTATTAGTCGACATAGTTTAATTATTGTTTATCATTATTTTGTATTGGCTCATGGCTATGTATTAGGCCTAAGCCCATGTTTTAGAATAATCTTTGTAAACTACATATACTTGGTTATTTTGATGATGAGATCAAGGCAAATATTTATCCTTCCAATATGGTATCCTAAACTACATTAATCTTGACAATGAACTTCGCTCCATCAAGATTGGGAAGATGACGGTTAATGAGTATTGCACCAAAATTCAGTCTATGGCCAATCGTCTCAAGAACCTTGATTGTCAAGTAAGTAAGAAAAACTTGGTGATTTATGCGGTTAATGGACTTGACTCCCGATTTGCTACGCTTGCTGAAATCATTCGCCATCGTGAACCTCTTCCTACCTTTGAAATGGTACGTAACATGTTACTCTTAAAAGAGTCTTATTTTAATGATGACTCCGGCGAAAACAATGTTTTTTTTCTAAAGTAGCTCGTCTTCTCCTACCGTTCTTTTGGCCTCCACTTCTTCTAACAACAAAGGTAACACGGAAAAACCCTCTAGTCTTTCTTAAATATGCAATCATTTTAATAGAGGAACTTGCAAGTTTGGAGACCGATGTAAGTTTATTCATGACCACCGAAATTGAGCCGGATTATCTACACAAAAACCCCAAAGCCGTACCACTGTTTCATCTAATGCTGGCATATGTAATAATTCGTTTTCCTCCAATAGTGCTCGAACAGTCCACCAACCAGCCCATTACAGACCTGTCCACTACCAACCTGGCCCAACTAGTATTGTTACTCCTACCGTGCTATATTCGGTCCTTGCTTCCAACTCTTATCCGGTCCACACACCACACGTGGTACAGTACCAGCAGCCTAGTGTCCAAGCCCACCAGCCGCATGTTGCCACTTATCAGCACAATAATGTTGCGGCCCAGCAGTATACTATTGCTACTGGATAACCAGGAATCCTTGGCCCTGCTCCCGCAAGTTATTCAACACAGGCTACCTAGCTACCTAGTGCATTTAGCATTATGACTTTGCAGGATCCAACTTGGAACATGGATACAGGTGCTTCTTCTCACTTAAATTCTAATACTTGTAATTTAAGTACTATTTTTAATCAACGTCTATACCCTTCTGTTCAGGTTGGTAACGGTGCTTCAATTCCCGTTACTAACACCGGCCATAGCATTATTCCATCTATTCACCGTCCTTTACACCTCCATAATGTCCTTTGTGGAAAACTAGAAGGGGGGTTGAATAGTTTACCCTTTTTTTATTTAAGGTTTATGTTTGTTTGTAAAACTTAGATTCGACTTTTTGTGAATTCAATGCTTGCACAATATGAACAATATAAGTATATGAAATGATAAAGTAAGACAAGAGATAAGAGTAAGAACAATCAAACCATAACGCGAGGATTTATAGTGGTTCGGTAACGAAGCACCTCTTCGCCCTACTCCACTCCCCGAGCACCTAACTCGAGAGTTTTCTTCACTATGTCAACAAACTCCCTTATGGCGGAGAAAACCGTACACAACGTTGCTTACACCGATTTACGACACAAAGCTAAATGTCGAGTTCTAATCTTAGCTAGAACCAATCTATCACAACACAACTTCACGACTTGTTCACGACATGGACTTCACAAACTCACAACTTCACAACCTTCACCAACTTCTTCACAACTTCACAAACTTCAACAACTTCTTAACAACTTCACAATTTCTTTCACAACTTCAAGACTTCACTTCACCACACTATTTATATCACAACTATCTAACACTACTTGGTAAGATCACCACGATCTAACTATACTTACAAAGATCGCCAAGATCTAACTACTACACACAAATACAAGATGTACAAATGATTTACAAGTATGTGATATGGATGCAACAAGATTGCTATGCACACTAAGGTATAATACTTATTTTGATGATGAAAGTATTCTTCTCTTGCACTTGAGGAATTAAGCTTGGATCACTTGAAAACAAAGCTTTATGATTAAATGATCAAAGGATTTTGGAGGGGATATGTGGGCTGTTTAGAGTAGAAAGAATGAGTGTAAAAGGTGAGAAAAATATTAAGGAATAGTCTAGTATTTATAGGGAAAACTGGAGGAGCGGAGTCTATGGCCGGTCCCCTTAAATAGGGTGCCGGCCCCCTTATAATTAAGGGGGCCGCCCATGTATTTAAGGGGGCCGCCCATTTTCAGACGCTCCTCTTTTTGTCCTATTCAGGGGAGGTGTTTACTGGACCTTTTCTAGCCGTTTTAGGTTCAAAATTTTGAAATTCAAAATGTTTATTTTGAATAAAACATTTCTTTTAATTGTAGAAAATGTTTTGTAAGTTTATAAAAATGTTTACACCATTTTATAAAAGTTTGAGGTTGAATAAAATTTCCTTTGATCATAAAATGCATTAAACATTTGTTTATTCATACCTTTAAGTGATGTAATTGTTGAAATGAAAATTTACTACTAAATACTTGTTTACGTTTAATTTTACGTTGAACGTTTTTATATTTTGTGATTATCAAAACGTAAAGATGTGGAAAAATATTATTAATGTTTTTAGGCATTATATTTTATCAACACCATAGTCCCCGATTGATGGATCCTCTTAGATACCGAAATATCTTTTTGACCGCATGTAAGTGCTTTTCGATAGGCCAAGCCTGATATCGGGCACACATGCATATAACAAATTAGAGGTCAGGTCTACTGGCTATGAGATAAAGGAGGGTGCCAATCATGCCGCGATAGTGTGACGGATCAACGGCTTTCCCTTCTTTATCCTCATCCAGTTTGGATTTCTCCACCATGGGAGTATCCACTGGGTCACAAGAGTCAAAATCGTATTTCTTTAAAGATTCAAGAGCATATTTTGACTGGTTAATAAAGATACCTCTGGGACTTTGAAAAATCTGTAGTCGTAAGAAAAATGAGATTTTGCCAATCATTGAAATCTTAAATTTTGAACACATGATCATAGCAAACAAGTCACAAAGTTCTGGTGTAGATGCAGCAAAGCTAATATCATCGACATATATTTGTACCAGAAGTAATTGCTTGCCTTCCCTACGAATGAACAGAGTAGGATCCACTGAGCCTTTGGAGAAGTCTTGGGATATCAGGAATGAAGACAACATTTCATACCACGAGCGTAGAGCTTGTTTCAACCCATAAAGAGCTTTCTTCAGCTTGTACATGTGATTGGGGTTATCTGGAACCACAAACCCATCCGGCTGGCTAACATAAACCTCTTCCCGCAGATTACCATTCAGAAATGCAGTCTTGACGTCCATTTGGTATACAACCACGTTCATGTAAGCGGCAAACGCGAGAAAAATTCTTATAGCCTCTAATCTTGCAACCAGAGCAAAAGACTCTTCAAAATCAATTCCCTTTTTTGACGGTAACCACGAGCCACTAACCGAGCCTTGTTCTTTAGAATACCTCCCAGTTCGTCTAGCTTCACTTTGTAGATCCACTTCAAAGTAATAACCATAACTTTATCTGGTCTGGGTACGAGCTCTCATATTCCAAGGCGTTCAAACTCATTGAGTTCTTTTTGCATTGCTTTGATCTAGCAGGATTGAGTCAAAGCATCTTTATACGTCCTGAGTTCAACAGCAGTGAGGAAAGCATCGTAGTAACAGAAAAGAGCATGCTCAAGAATGAAACTTTGCTCAAAAGTTGTGTTCTTTTTGGACTTTTTAATATGTAATCAATGTTATCTATCACTTGTGATATTATACTATTAGTAGAACTAAAAGGGTTAAGTTAGGTGAATTCTTATTTTGCTTAAAATCAATGCTAAATTAATGCAACACTTATTTGATTTTGAGACTACGTCAAGTTGTTATTTTCATAGTTTGCTTTATTTTTACTCATTTTGGTATTTATAAGTGACACTTATTTATCTACTTATTTATCTCTTGTGATATAACACTGTAAGGAAGATGTGGAGTATTTATAATGGTGTTTTTAGTCACTTAAGAGTAATATCTCATGTGATAAAGTAATATAATGTGTCATTAATTTTGGTATTCTACATATGACTAATATCGATAAAGTGAAACTACGAAAAGTGTGGTGTAATCAATTTTTTTCTTTTATACCGTTAGTGGAATTAAAAAGTTGTCTCTTTAAACGAATTTTTATTTTGCTCAAAAGCAATGCTAAATTAATGCAACACTTGTTTGATTTTGAGAACGAGTTTTTATTTTCCTATTTTGCTTTATTTTTATTTATTTTGGTATTTGTAAGTGACGCTTATTTATCACTTGTGATATTACAATGTCGTGGGTAATAAATGTTAAGCCACGGGTAAATCTTAGTTAATAAAAGTTCACATTTATTTATCACTAGTGATATTACAATGTAAAAGGTGATAAGTGTTAAGCCACTGGTGATAAATATAGCATTTATCAACTAAGATCCACCCGTGGCTTAACAATTATTATCATTGACATTGTAATATCACCAGTGATAAATAAATGTGAACCTTTGTAACTAAGATTCACATGTGGCTTAACACTTATTGCCACTGACATTGTAATATCACCAATGATAAATAAATAATAATAAGATCTCATGTGATAAAGAAATATAATGTGACACTAATTATGGTATTTCACAAATGATTAATATCACAGGTGATACACAATATAATGTGACACTAATTGTGGTTATTTTTAAAAATTTTTACCATGTACAACAACAACAACGATATCTAATCCCACCCGAGCACGGTATGGGGGAAGTGAGATGTAGACAGATCATACCCCTACCCATGGGAAACCCGCGAGTAAGGAGACTGCTTCTAAATTTTTTACCATGTAATCAATGTTATTTATCACTTATGATATTATACTGTTAGTAGGAATAAAAGGGTTAAGCCTCTTTAGGCGAATTCTTATTTTGCTCAAAAGTAATGCAAACACTCGTTTCATTTTAAGACTACGTCAAGCCTTTAATTTCATAGTTTGCTTCCTATTTATTCATTTTGGTATTTGTAAGTGACACTTATTTATCTCTTGTGATATAATACTGTAAGGAAGATGAAGAGTATTTAAATTGTCGTTTTAGTCACTTAAGAGTAATATCTCATGTGATAAAGCAATATAATATGATATTAATTATGGTATTCTACATATGAGTAATATCACATGTGATAAAGCAATCAAATGTAACACTAATTCTGGTATTTTACACATGAGTGATATCACATGTGATAAAACAATAAAATGAGCAAAAGTAAACATCATCCATGTCTCGCTATATCACCTGAGATATTACTATAAAGTGACTAATTTCAAATTCTATTATTTTATCACCTGAGATATTACTCTAAAGTGACTAAGATATAGTACTCTAAAGTGACTAAGACAGACCATTTAAATACTTCTCAACTTTGATACAATGTTATATCACAAGTGATAAACAAGTGTCACTTATAAATACCAAAATTATTACTTTATCACATGTGATATTACTCATATGTAGAATACCATAATTAATGTCACATTCTATTGCTTTATCACATGTGATATTCATGTGTATAATACCAAAGTTAATGTCACATTATATTATTTCATCACATGAGATATCACTCTTAAGTAATATCACTGGTGATAAATATAACATTTATTAACAAAGATTCACTCATGGCTTAACACTGATTAATTATGAGATTGTAATATCACCGGTAATAAATATAACAATTATGAACTAAGATTTATCCGTGACTTAACACTTATTACCCCTTGAAATAGAAATCACGAAGCTCGAGTAAATTAGCAAGCCAATCAAGAACAATCATTCCAAGTTCTGTAGTAGTTGGAGACGTAATCTAACTAAACCTCACCATGTTAATTTCACCACTCAACATTTCTTCAAGAAAGCCAACACTGCTATTGGATGAAAAATATCAATGTTTTAAAAATCGGTTTTTTCATTCATTCGGCCGAGGCATCGGGTCACCGAGTTTCGGTTTCAACCGGTTCAATTACCGGGTCAAAATGGTTTCCACAACGTAAAGCAAAACTTAATATTCCTAGTTATCTTATTATAATAGGAGATAAAAGTCAAGACATGTCATACTTATGTTTCTTGCTTTGCATAATTGTTTAGTTTTCGTGCATTTCCTTCAAGATTTGTCATTTGAAAACATATTAGAATAACTCTACTGGCAATTAACTCTGACTACATGATTTTATTTCTCAAATATACTATCACTACAAAATAAAAGCCATTTACTCACTAAATGTTTTGCTCACTAATGAGGAAAAGAGTAACCTAAACATCTTTGTAATATTTTAGGACTTTTGTTATTGAAGATAAAAGTAAGCAAAAGATTACTTAAAACTTTTAAAAACTAAACATTTTTATAACTTTTGCTGACTTTTGTTATTGAAGATAAAAGTAGGCAAAAGATTACTCAAAACTTTTTAAAACTAAGCATCTTTATAACTTTTGCTGACTTTTGTTATTGAAGATAAAAGTAGGCAAAAGATTACTCAAAACTTTTAAAAACTAAACATCTTTTGACTTTTGCTGACTTTTGTTATTGAAGATAAAAGTAGGCAAAAGATTACTCAAAACTTTTAAAAACTAAACATTTTTGTAACCTTTGCTGACTTTTGTTATTAAAGATAAAAGTAGGCAAAAGATTACTCAAAACTTTTAAAAACTAAACATTTTTGTAACCTTTGCTGACTTTTGTTATTGAAGATAAAAGTAGGCAAAAGATTAGGGGTGAGCGAACTGAACCGAAAACCGACCCGACCCAACAAACCGAGCCGAACCGAGCTTATTCGGTTCGGCTTTCGGTTTTGGATATCTATTTTGGTTTAGTCGGTTTGGTTCGGCTCAAACCCGACATTTTAGTCGGTTCGAACCACTAAACCGAACCAAACCGAGCAGAACCGAGCTTATTCGGTTCGGTTTCGATTTATATAGGGTTCTTCGGTCGGTTTCGGTTTCTAAACAATCTTTTAATCAGTTTTCGAATTTTGGTTTCTTTTTTTATTTTTTTTTTTTTATTTTTTTTTTTTTTTTTTTCTCTTTTTTTTTTTGTGTTTTCTTTTTATTTTTTTTTTTTTTTACAGGGTGGTTTTTCTCGGTTCGGGTCGGTTTCGACTCGATGCTCATTACTCAAAAGTCAAAACTTTAAAAAAAGTCAGGGTGTAAAATTTTTATCACACCATCTTTGTCCCCCCCCCCCCCTCTTTCTCTCTAGCCACCAACACCATCATCGACCACCGTCACTATCACCGACCACCGCCAGTATCACCGGCCACCGTTTTCATCATCGGAATTTACAATACTTAAGTGATGAAACCCTAGATTCATCAAGTTTATCAGATTCAATGGTTTCACTCATGTTTAAGCAACAAATCAATCGATTTGTAATTCGTTCAGTTTAGAACTTGGGGTAATTTTTTCTTATCTTGATATTGTGTTTATACGTATAGAAGTGCCATTGATTTTTGTGAATTAGTTTCTTTGAAATGATTCTAAACATTTGAATATGTGATCACTCAGTGTTTCTTCCTTTCTTATAATGTTATATATTTTTATGTGCAGCTAAAGTGTTTGATAAAATGCTTGAATGAAATTTATCATTTTAACTGGTTGCAACTTGCATTTTTTTGATCACAAACTATTCACATTTTGCTGCAAAACACAAGTGTATGATTTTTCAGTTCCATACAGTATCATGATAATAGGAATCTGATTAGTCGATTTATTAGTTGACGAAATGTTCATAAGCAGACTTAGTTTATGTAGCTAACTAACAAGATAAAAGCGAGACTTCGACATGAATTTATTGTGGTTCGAGTCTTGAGCGTTCATCTCGTTTAGAATCATATTTATGTTGGTTCTTTATTATCAAGGATTAGCATTTTGTAACCATTTACTTTCTTATTCCATTCAGGATCTAATTCATGATCCAACTTCTGGACCTGATATGTACTATATCTATGCAAAAAAAAATCATAAAGTTTGTGGATACATGATCCCTTATGCAATATTTTTACACTAATTGGTATGTACCCTTTTCACGGAATCTGAAAATTATGAGTAGATGCTAGCTACCAAATCATGTCGCGGCCCTGACATCACCTACTAACATGTACATTTCCATGCAGATCCATCTTAATATAAGTGGCGTGGGAGGAAGAGACGGAGGTGTATTCTCATTCTTAGGTGATGCAATTATAGTAAATGTACTTGTTGTGAAATCGGCCTGAACCCGAGCTCATGTTGAGGTAAACTCTGTTATATCAATCTATTTCTCCCTTTAGCATCAGTGAGCCAATTGGTAACATCACTCCTTTATGAAGGTTAGCCCATTGGGTCTAGAACTGTATTTGAATTGGCTTGCTGATGGCTAACTTTATTCCTTTATATATGTACTTGTGCACTTGTTGGTTTCTCTACATATAAAGGAATAGGTTTGATCAACTTACGAGTGGTCGATTGGCCATCCATGTTGTAAAATCTGACCTTTACTCTATTTAATAATCAAGTCAACATAGTAAAAATGTACTTGAATGACGTAGTTACTAATTGTTGTTGCTGTATGTATATCGAGTTTATCAAAACATAACTTTATTTTAATTGTTAATTATCAAAGTTTCCTCAATACTAATTGTTGTTAATTCTTCCCTGTAATATACCTTTTTTAAGGTACCTTACTGCTATGGATGCGATGATTGACAAGCTGACTCGAGCTATATTCATGATGATTGACAAGCTGACTCGAGCTATATTCATTTTTCAGATTGTAGTGGTGATTGTTCTGTGCATAGCTGGGAATATATGGAAGGATACGGAAGCAATAAAGGTTTGTAAGATGATGTTAATTACAAACATATTGTCGATTTCTTGGTATAGTTTTGTGTTGATGTATCCAATGCCCCTTGCTTGCTATCTCATGTCTTTTGGAACTGAATTTCATATTCATATTTCCTTTTTGCAGCATTGGTATGTTCTTTATCTGGAGGAGGGTCCATGGTATGAACTACTCATCACCCCCTTTATGATTTGAGCTTCTTATTACCAAGTATGGTAATTCATTATGGCTTTCTCTTGTCTGCATGGTCTGTTTGTTGCTGTAAGCCTGTAACTATCTTCCATGCATATGGCTTTTGTTAACAAAAATTCTAGTATACTTGGTATAGATCCATCTTTTTATTTATGCATTGACTTGATTGATAAAATAGAAATTATTATAAAAGATAAATGTAATCAGAAAGAATTAATCAGAAACCTGATTTATGTGTTGAACGACCGATCGTGGATTTTTAGGCATGATGGCAGACGAAGTTCTGATGGTAATAACTAAGGCAGCCGAATAAGTAGAATCTCTGATAGAGATGGAGAACGTAACTATGAAGATGAAGGGCCATTTTCTTCCAGGTATGTCTATACACTTTGTTAAAGGTAGCAAGATACGCGTGTTAGACGGGTTGGAATGTTGGATAACGGGTTAATACAGGCCAGGTTAAGTCTAGTTGACCCATCTTTGTGATCTGGTTATAGAAACGTAAAAATATGATCTACAATAATTAATGTATATATTTTGATGGCATGAGAAAAGCAACGAGAAAGGTGATGGTCAATCTCATGATGAAAGGTAATTTAGTCTAAATAAATGGTTCAACAATTTTCGTTTTTCATTGTTGCTACAATCTCATTGGGCGTTTATGAATACCTTAATTAATGTGTGTTGACGCTGTGTGCTGATAGAGTGCTACCTCCTCCTTGTTTTGGATGCTGGGTAAGTCACTCCCCCCGCTGAGCCTGTTGGAATCTTCTGACAAAATCTTGAGGGGACCTCCTAGTTATGAGATGTTGTGGCTGGGGGGTCGGTGTCCTTTTCTAATGTAGAGGTATAAATGTCAAGAACCTAGTTTGCTGGGTTTTATTAGATCTTACTTTCTTCCGCAGGCCATTTTCAAGTACTCAACGTAAAAGAGCTTCACTTTCTGTCAATTTTGTACATCAATAGAGCGGGTAGCACTATAGGACAAGTGTTATTATTATTTATTTTCTTTTCATCTTATTTACATATTTTTATTTCCGTGTATGTTGTGGTGATGCTTTCCAATTTTTTCTCAGGCATGAAGATGAAGAATCCGGTGAGCAAACTACCAGCCCTCAGGAAGAGGAAATGGGACCTTCGTTGCTAAGCATGCAATTGAAGTTTGATTCTGTCCTTGATGATGTGTAAGTTTTCCATTAACTTTCTTTGTCCGTTGTTTATCAGTAGCTCAAATCATTATGGAGAAACTCGGTTGTTTAGTAGAACTTGTTGGTATTTTGTAAAAGTTACGCAAATACGGGAATGTGTGATAGTGGACTAGAAACTCGGTTCGGGTTGAAATGTAATATTTTTTGTGCAGCTTGAAATGGGCAGTTTTACTGCTGGTTGAAATGGGTCTGGAATGAGGTTGACTGTAAACTTTAGTGTGTTTTTTTGGATTATTCTTTATATATTGAATATAATGTTAACTTGATTTCTATACTTATGAAGTTTTTTGCATTTAAAAGTATAGTTTGGACTTTGGACAACGTTTAACCTGTTGGACCCTATTAGCTATTTTTAGTATCTGAACCATTTGAGAATATGACCCGAAATGGCCCATTTACAGCTAAAAATCATTTTAAGTTTTTCATCTAAGCATGTGACTTTTTTACTCAACTCAAATATTTGCGTTCTGTACTTTTTTCCAAATTTCAAATTATTTGCATAAATGAAGTAAGGTGTCTAACTTTGCTTGGTTTAATGTTATTAAAAAGTACTGTGTTAGTCCGACAACAGGCAAGCCATTCTCGGAACCGTACCCTAAACCATATGCCACTTATGTACCTTGGCCATTTTTGACCTCTGTATGAAATCATTCAACAGCCTGTATAACTAATTGTTTTTTATTTGTTCGTATATTATTTCCCTTTATAATGTTTTGCTTTTATTATATAGCACTAGCAAGGAAAGATGAGTAGATTTAACTGAAACGGAGGCGGCTTGGATTTTTTTTATAGTGTTGATATTGTAACAGTTCTATTTTGATATTTCCAATGTTATTATCAAATGTCAACAATTTGTATGCTGAGGAATGAGATAGCTCTGTTTTTAATTTTTTGGTCTCCAGATTTATATTATAAAAATTAGTTTATATTATTAAAATATATACAGAATTAAAATATAAGCTAATTTTTGGGGAAACATCTTTTATACCCAATGCTGACTCTTTATGTCTAAACCTTCAGTAGCTAACAGGCTTTCAATAGATTTGGGGAAATATTCTTTATACCATATGCTGACTCTTTGTATAAGTCATTAAAAGTTTTGAACTTTTGCCCACTGAAACTTGTGTAAGCATTGACTTTTAGTGATCCCTTCAATAGTGACTCTTTTCTGTTAAGTGGGAGTTGCCCAATATGCTTTTAGTGATTGTTTTCTAGACTTTTGATGACTCTTTGTATAGTAAGCAAATGTCATTTATCTTGTAGTGTATGAACTTCTTTTGCGTATTAACATAGTCTAGTTCAGTAGTTCATTTAAAAATCTTGATAAGCTCAATAATAAAACATGTTTAAGTTTAAGGAGATAATTGGCTCTAAGATTCGTCAATGGCATCTAAAATAGGATTATAAATTGGTGGTTTCATTTTTTTTCAAACAAAAGTGAAACCCGGCCGATTATTGGTTCGACCCGGGCTGAGTAAAACCCAGCAGTTAAATCAGGGTTTTAAATCCTCATAAAACCAGGTAGTTATGGTCCGGTGACATCAAAGGTTCCCGCTTCAACCGGACGGATCGAACCGGTTTTAATACATCGGAAAATATGAATATAGTCCAATGGATGCCTTTTTAGATATTTACAATCTTCACATATGTGCAATGACAAGATGCTACTTAATATCTTGCATTGTGAATAAAGAAGGAAAAAAAACTAGAGACAAAAAGAGTTTCTGTATACCACTAGCCGGATACCCGCGCAATGCGGCGGCGGGTACCCGGTAACTAAATTTTGTGGCGAACAAATAGTATTCATTTGTACGTTTTTTTTCTAACAATAAATTTACTATAGAATGACAATTTTAATTAAAATAACTATAAACCATAACAATACAAACTATTTCACATCAAAATTAATAAAGTGAAAAAAATAACTTGTTAACAATATGATAATCGAATAAAACAATGAAAAGTTTAAATTGGATAAAAATATGTTTTTACCTTAACAATCGATGAAGTATTGACTTATCGAATGATATAAGCCGTATTGGAAGATTTTGAAGTAGTTTTGATATGAATGTAGATACCAACCATATATTTTATATATAGAAATTACAAATCTCTACTGCGATTATAAAAGTACTTACATTTATACGAATGTTTTATATTTATGAAAGCGAAATTTTGAAATATGATAGTTGTTGTTATTAAGGCCTAAATTCATAAACTACTATCTAAACGAACCAACTCTTTTTGAGCCCAAAAACAAAAAAGCTAATATTCTCTGCTCATATCAAAGAAAAAAAAGGATAGATGGGGAATATCTTTTATAAGAGGATTGCGGCGGCTGGTACCCGTATAACGAAGTTAATTTACGAATGTTTGTCTTTCGATTGTAAGTTTTTCATAATAATAACCTTACCAACGGTATTGCGTGTTTGTGAGTGCCCGCATCTAGCGACACCGGTGCATATTAATGAAAAAAGTGTATATATCTTTTTACGTTAACATATATATACCTTTTATTTCTAAAGCAAGAAGTCTAAATTAATAATAGAGTAAAATGGATAACAGTTTTGTTTTTCAATTTCAAGCATTAAAATCCACGAATGTTATAAGTTAATAAGTGTTCAATGTTCAATGTTTAGTTTTTTAGTAAACTATTAAAATGATGGTTACAAATTTAGCGAGTTACTTTTATTTATGGGTAAGAAGCTACATTAGAGCCCTAGGTGTAGTAACTTGGCAACACCAAGTTTTTGCTGCCACGTCAGCGCCACATCACATCAGCATAACACCAACACCAACACCACTCCCCTAATCATAACACAAAATAATACCACTCACCTCTTTATTTTCATAAAACCCCCTAAACAATTATTTCATTCTTTTAACAAACTAACCATTTCATTCATAATTAAACATACAAATTACATAAAATAAAACACATTACGAATTAAAAAAAAAACATTACAAATTAAAAAAATACGAAATAAAAAAAAACATTACGAAATTAAAAAAAACATTACGAAATTAAAAAAAAAACTACTCGTCTTCGTCTTCGTCGTCCTCGTCACCCAAATCATTTTTCATTCTGTTTTTGATCAATTTTTTTTGCTTCTTGATCCAATAGGCGTCGTCTTCGTCCAAATCCTTGGTGCTAGTAGCTAGAAACCTCAACTCCTCCAACCGCATTAGTGTGCGGTCTTTTTCGGCTTGAGCTTCGAAAGCCCTTTCGGCGGCTTCCCGTTTCAGACGAAGCTCCTGCTCCATTAGCTCCCCGAATTGGGCCGACGCGCTACTTCCACCGGTGCTCGCCGTTGCGTCGGATTTGCTTTTCTTGGCGGGCCGTTGTTTGCCGGGCGGACGTGGTCGTGCATCGTGACCGAATAGATCCTCCTGGCTAGCCCCGGGGACGTCTCCGGTTAAGTCAACTTGTTCCGGTGCGTCCCATTTCGGGTGGAATCTCAAAACGGCCCAAGCATCTTCTTGAGAAAACGCGACCCCTCTATGCTCGTCACGGTAAATACTTTGAGCCCGTTTCAAATAATCCACATCGTTTTCGCCACTTTTCCCCAAACGTTTGGCCCGTTTGTACGCGGCGTTGAACTTTTGGCAATTGGCATTCAACGTATGCCATTTACTAGTCAACATATCCTTCGTACGGTTTTGAAATGATATTTTTTCGAATGGAAACTCGTTCAAAACCCACTGGATACCAAAACGTCTCATCGCTTTTGTGACACTTCCGACATTAATCTCTTCCAGCGGAACGGCCAACGTAACATGTTGCAAGCAAATTCTTCTTCGACCGGTAGCCAACGGCTCCGCTGCTACCGGCTCTTGAGGTCTCGTCTTCTCAACATTTTTTATCTCTTTGGGCCTTTTATTTTCTAGCGATAGCCTTTTTTTGGCGATTCGACTTTTTTGTGGAGTTGAATGAGTAGTTTGGGAAGATTTGAGTGGGAATGATTTAGTGGGTTTTGTTGTAGAGTATCCAAATTTCACGGTTTAGGATTTGGTGTTTGATGCCAATCAGAAAAAGCTTGTTGTTGTTTTGTTGGTATTGTTGATGAAACTGTTCCGGCCGTGCATGACCTGGTTGAGGAGTTTCATGAAACTCTGTTGTTGTTGGGAAAGTTCGAGACATTTTTTGATTTGCAAAAAAGATGTTTGTTTGGTATTTGAAAGAGTGGTTGAATTTGTATGTGGATTTTGTATTTAGTAATGTGTTGTTTATATACGTGAGTGAGTCGAGGGGGGTAAAATGAATGTTTTTTTTAAAATCAGCCGTATTAGGGGGGGTATATTTAAAAGTGATTTTTTTTTTTTTAAAAACAACCTCCATGCGCGTTGGCCGGCCCACGCCGATGAGAGACCCAACGACGTTGGGCAACGCTGTTTCGGTGGGGTGTAGTAAAGGCCTCGCCGGACAACGCCTGGTTGTCGGCCGTTTACTACACCGAGGCCTTTAGATTATAAAAACTAAGGACATTTCTATTATTATACAAATGTGCTATTTTTAAAATTTGAAAAAATTGTAAATCTTTTATTGCCTTTTATTATTTGTTCTTATTACTATAATGTTCTTTTCCATTATAATGTGTTTTTCCATGTTTATTAGTGGGTTAATATTTTTACCGCTTGAGTTGTATTTTCCAATTTGATTTAACTTTTACTTGACTTAATTTTTTCACGTAACATGTTTGTAGCACTTCATTTTCCATGTTGATTGTTCTTAGTTAATTAATTCATCAACTCGGGCTTATTTACAACCTGATAACCTGAAACACGTGACCTAATATAATCCAATCCAATTCTCACTCGATAACTGATTCGGGTTGGGGGTCATTTTTACTAAACAAAATACCTGAAACAACCCGACCCAATAACACCCGCACATACAATATATATGCACACGAAAGCATAACAAATTAACAAAGCAACAAACCCACTATAGATCATCATCTATGCATATACTAATCTCTTATTATTATTTAGTTATAACAATGATCATATGAAATAAGGAGAAAAAACAAAAAAACAAGTAGCTTGAATAAATAAAAAAACATTCAAATGAGAATAAAACAACAACACACTTGCACACATCAAACAATATACTGAAACGTACGCATGCGTTGATTCTTGGCAATCAATCACATTGTAATAGTTATCGACTACAACATTGTCTCCCACATTATCATCCTTGCCCAACCAAACTACTCCATATATAAAATCCTTAAACATCAAATTATAATTTTTTTTTATAGTGATAGTTATCATTAAGCCTCTTCCAAAAGATTCCTATAATCAATTAACCAAACAAACTACAAATAAAACTACATGAAAACTTTTTAGATACACCACAACCATTTTCACAACAAAGTGAAAGCGGCAGCAAAGATCTCGTGAGATCCATAATCAAACACACCCACCCCCATCACCATGATCACACCTACTGTTGTTTCTGCTCATTGTCACACACCACGAATGGCGACATCAAAAGAACCGGCAACAGTGAAGGATGAGAGGTGATTAGAAAGAGAACCGAGAGTTTGGATGAAATGGGAGATGAGTTGTGTTTGTGCCTGTGAAATTTATAATGTAACATCCATTTAGTTGTGCATTATGAGCATTAATTATAGTTTTAATCATCAAATTCTTTCATAGCACATTTGGTTTAAAAGTTCAAACGTATATCGTGTAAAAACCATTTAATAGTGCATTATATTAGCATTAATGATAGTTTATGTTGGTCAAATTCTTTCACGACACAATTGGTTCAAAAGTTAACGCATAATAAATCGGTGGTTACAAGTTTATTACGACTGTTACTTATTTTTATAGTAGAAACTTTTCAGATTCTATTATTATAAATGTGTTTTGTCTTATTTTTTTAAAGACTTCTTTTTATAGAATTAAAGTGGGCTGAAAGACTTTTTAAAATGATGTCACATTTTAAAATTGTAAGATAATAACTTATATAGATTTCCTATTAAAGAAATGTTTGATGTTCTTAATTTTGTAAGATAATAACATGATTTTTAGCCCATTTTTATTGTGTACAAGGAAGAATGGAGAGTTAGGAGGCTGTTGTGTGGGGATTTCTGATTATAAAATAGATTGTAGTGGTACTGTATATTGATTAAATGTAACAGGCTTTTAAATGGGCTTTTTATTAAGGTATGCAAGTTACAAATGAATGCAAGTTACAAATGAATGCAAGCTGATGCATGCAAGTTACAAACGCATGAATTAATCTGGTGTTAATATCTATACTCCTAGCCTTTTGAATGGCTTTTAAAAACATATATGCATAAACTTTCCTAAAGAAGAAATGTTTTTTACTTAATTCTATTTTTAGAAAATGGGCTAAATGTTTTATAAAGTAGTAGAGATATCATATAGATAGTAACTACGCTATGCATGTCTTTCTTTATAATTCTTTCATTCTTGTTCGCTTCTTTTCATGATCGTTTACGACCTGGGACAGTCTTCTTTACTACTCCAGAAACTGGTCAAGTGATGATAAAGTTATCATGTCATCTGGAGGGAAGTAACTCGCAGCCTTTCCCATTATAGATGTGAATAGAAGTTGAAGTGAAGGGCGAGTAACATAACGCTCTCCTAGAAGATCAAGAAATCCAAAAGCTGCTAAGAAATCGGACCTGCTGGCGTTTACAGGAGCAGCAAAGTGTGATGGGATGATTCTCTTGAATTTCCAGTCTCTTGCAATGCTGTCAATCCAGTCCCTCACCTGAAATGTCAAATGGTTGATTTCGAAAGTCAAATATTGACAAATTCAAACAATTCTAGTAGTTCTTAGAACATGAACATACCTTTTCATTTATAAACAATAAGCACGAAATATAAGCCAAACATAAGCGTAGACAAACACCCTGTATAACAGCCGCATGTTCACTAGAGTTCGTATTTTGTGAATTCTAAAACT
>BQNB010123750.1:0-20046 GCA_026074375.1 Tanacetum coccineum
TTGTGTGTGATAGAATCAAGACTGGCAGGTAAGTTTAGCATCACATGATTATTGGTTTATGAAAAATTCAAGCACCGCAACATTAATGGCAAATGTGTGTGATGAGATGAAGGAAAAATGTCAAACTTAACGACCAGCTGAAACAAAAGTGCTTCCCGGGAGACAACCCAGTCATTTTTAAATTGTTTGTCGCATTTAATTATTTGAATTTTAATTAATTGTTGAGTATGTATTCCCAGACATTACATACGGTGTATCGAACCCCTTAGGATACGGCGTATGTATGTCTGGACGTTATCAGTATTTTTAAATTCCAATATTTAATTGTTTTCACATGTTTACATACGGCGTATCCTTGGGTTTGGGATATGGCGTATTGTAACCTGTACGGTTGTGTGTTTAATTGTTTGCCTGTATTGTAGGATAGCGGAAGTACAAATTGCATGAACATCTTCTAAACTTTCATGCAGGACCTTGCTGAAAATGAAATCGACTTAATGGTATAATCTGAAAAAAAAGCCACGTGATGAACTCTTATGGGCAATCTAAAGCCCTCTTCAACACACCTTTTTGCTCAAACATTCAAAATGGAGAACCATCCAGAGCAAACTATCAAGGGAGTTTCCTCGTTCTAATTCTTTTTCCCATATTATTTAAATATTTTATATATACAACGAGGACGTTGTATAATTTAAGTGGGGGATGGAGAATTAGAACGTACTTGTCCTTATTTTCACAAATATGCTTAAAAATGCTTAAAATTGATCAAATTAAAGAAAATAGCATACTTTTTGTGAAAAATCACTAGTTACATTACCTAGCGCACTATAGCCCTTAATACCAATTTGTAAGAATTAAGCATATCCGTTTCCAATTGCTTACTTAAAATTCCACAAAAATATGAGTGTGTCGGTGATGTAATGGACTTTAGAACTTGGCCTGGTATATCACTCGAGACCTCAATGATGATTACTATGGATTTAGATGGAGTAACATGCTTGAATAGTAGTTTCTAGGATTAACCCAAAAAGCCTACATGTCGTAAAATTAACTAACTACATTGGTTAGTTAACCCCTGTGTAACCCTTTTGTTTACTCTCACTTTTAGAGTAAAGATACCCCTAGAACAACCTGCTGAGCTATTCCTTTCTTTTTCCCACACCAATTAAAATTGTTTCGTTTCGCCTTTACACCTTAGCCTACCGTATAGATTAAAGCCTATTTTAATCAATGTTGCTAGTTGCTTTCGTGTAAAGTCTTGTAGTTCCTGCGTCAGAGTGAAATTTCTCTATATATGTAAAGATTGGGAAAATTGCACAATGCAATGGGAATATTTTGTAGCTTGTGTATTTTGATACTTTTGCGATTATATGTTATGTCCGAAGAAGAAAAGTTAAAAGGAAGAATCAGCCGGACAAATGATGATAGTGAAGACGGTGAACTACACCAAGATTTATGATGTATTATTGGCAAGCAAAAAAATTGTTGAAAAGAAAGATTGTCGGTTCATTAAGCTTATACCGAAGAGATTATTTAAAAGGATCGATTATTCGTTGATAGGTGCAAAAATCAACGACGTAAAGTATTGTAAAAGTGACCGATGTCACCGCTTATTTTGTAAAAGTATGTAAAGTTCGGGATGTAAGGGAAGTTGACCGTTATGGGAACGCCAACTTAGGTTGTCTTTGTCATTTCTATGATCGAGGCGTTTGTTCATATGTTCGAGTCTTTGTCATGGAACGGTCGGGAAAAGTTACTAGCAACCGCACCTTATTTGTTGGCTTTAATCTATTTGTTTTGTTTATTTTATTTAACAACCATTTTACTTCCCTTTCCTGATAACTAACCTTAGGATCTACTCGAATGAGGATGTGTACGAGCGTGGATGTCTATTCCGTCGTTACGGCCATGTATGCATGTCTCAGCTGCCTTGTTTGACGACGACCTTTGGTGAAAGTCAGAAGCTCCACACCCTATATCATTCTTTATCCTTATAAGAATGATTAAACCCGAGCCTTTGAATAAATGCCCAATTTACCTTTTAACTTGTTACTCCTTAGCTGGGACTTGTTACTCCTTAGCTCTAGAGGTGGAGATGTGTATCCTTGCCAAGCCTATGATACAAAGCTAATCACGACCGAGCAAATGAGCGTACTACTTAAATGTTACACCCTAGATTAGTTGAGTGATCTGAGTGTTTTCATTCCATATTTCGTGAGGAGCTTGGTTTTGTACAGGTGGTTAGAACAAAAAAAGTGCTTAACGAAAAAAATCCTTAACCTCGGTTGGGATACATTTTCAAAAACCTTTCTAAAGTCTACTTGAGGACAAGTAGGATTCAAGTGGGGGGATATTTGATATCATCAAATAACGTCACATTTTACCATCATTTATCCCATACATTTTACCCACTTTTATATAATTATTGCAAGATATTGATACTTAATTGCTTAAAGTTTATGATTGTAGTAATTATGGAGTAACTTGTGAAGACGAAACTAAAAGGCATAATTCTGAAACTAAAATGAAGACATTTGAAGAAAACTGTTATCTGCTACTATACGCCGTATCCAGCAAAGAAGATACGGCGTATCAGCGCCAGCTCATCACAAGAATACGCGTAATAATCAATTCCCGATCCGGCGTATCACTCTTCACCTATACGCCGTATGCACAGCTGGTCATCAGTCAAAGATACGAAGTTAATGTGATTGATGGCAATTAATCTTGATTGATTTGATCTTATCGCGAACTCCAAGGAAATTAACCCTGTACGCCGTATTCACCTCTCTCTATACGGCGTAGCCAGGCTATTTTCAGACACGATAAATACGAGACTCAAAAACGAGTTTCAATATGCAAAAAATTACATTCTCTATACCATACACTCTGAAGTCGAATTTTCCAAGATATTAGAAGCAGCCAAGGTCAAGCACCAACCATAATTCCATAGAAGACATCGTGTAATTCTTACTTTCTTAATCATTTGATTTCTAATTGTTTGATCATGTTTGTAAAATAACAATGATTGTGGGCTAATACCCTCGGGTATTAGCCATGTTAATGAAGATTATAATGTTTGGTTTGTTTTAATCCGGCTTGCTTAATTTATCGTTGTTGTTTAATTATGTTTATCGCCTTATACTTGTTTATGTGCTTGTACATGCGACCTATCATTCAACTGGGTCTAGTGAGACGTAACCAGTAATCTAGATGTCGAGATAGCTCTCTATGTTGTGTTTTGTATGCCCGGACCAATAGGATCACAAATGACACCTTGTCTTTACTTTTTGATTATGAGCTTAGTTGGACCGGTAGGTGACCCGATAATTATTCAACCAGTATTGTTCTTAATTAATTGGTATTGATTTTGATGGTGGACTACCAGTATATAAAACAACATCAAGCAATAAGTAGGTAAATTCCCAATGGGCTAGGGTATTAACAGGATCACCACTGCTTTAATTCCTTATGATAGATTATAATTAGACTATTGGATGCTTTATGCGGATGCATTAATCGTGACAGGATTGTTCGTATCTAGGTCTTAGGATGAAGAACCGCCTAAGTCTTAAGAATGATATGCCACCTCGAGATAAGTAGCCATTGCACTAAACAAACAAATCAACATTTAATCGGATTTAACATGGTTAATACATTTTTCTATTATTTGGCTTGTACTGCTTCTTTATCTTGTGATTATTTGTTTTAGTGTTTATTGTGTTTAGAATTAATCTTTGTCACCACCAAACCTGTGTCAGTCTCTCAGGCTGAAAGCCCCTCATTTACCACTAGTAAATATGTATAGCATAGGTTTAACAAGTAATTAGACTAATATAGATAGATTAAAATACTAATAGAATATTAGGTTACTCTCTCTCTTAGTGTTCGACACCATACTTACCGCGAAGCTACATCTTGACCGGGTACACTTCCCGTTAAAGTGTTGTCTTTAGATTTGTCGGCTAAATATAAATGTAAAACTTGATAATCACTTAATATACACCACACGACGACACATCAGCATGACATGAACAATTTGCAAAAGGTGATAAAAAATACATAGTTATAATGGTTGAAGTTGTTGTGTTATACGATTTGTGGATTTCACGTGCCTTTTTTGGCGTACCCAGTTCGAATAACGATCCTAATGTTCTAAGTTATTCTCCGTTATTCGACGACCTTATTGATGACATCACTTGTGGCTGCGTTTGAAGTAAATGGAGTTACATACGAAAAAGGGTATTGCCTAATCGACAGGATATACCCATAATGAGCAACTTTTGTCAAATCATTTACGGTGACATGAGACGAGAAACATGGATTCTTTAAAAGACGACAAGAAAGTGCAATAAAAGATATCGAACCAGCTTTTGGTGTCCTCGAAGGACATTAGGGAATTATACAACAACTGATGCATGCTTACATTATCAACAAGCTACGATGTATCATGTACACTTGCATCATATTGCAAAACATGATTTTAAAAGATCAAATTTTGCAATAACTGAATTCAACGAATTGCATATTAGTTCATACCCGAATATACAACGCACTTGGATCGACAGATACGATATACAAGGAAGGAAAGCTAAAGAATTATGTGATAAACAAACATGCGAAACTATTCAAATAAATCTAATGGATCATCTTTAGTAACAACAAAATCAGTTTATTGATAAATTTATGTATTTGTAATATTTTGTAATTTTTTCAAAAAAAAACTTTAATTTTTGTTCGCATTTTTTTATTATGTAATTTGTATTCTAATTTTAATGAATAAAAGATTAATTTGTTTGAAAAAATGGATGAATTATTATGAAATATTTAATTGGTGGATGGTTCTTCATTATCTACTTACTTATTATAACTTACGAGGCATGCATACCCGTACGATGCACACGGGTTATATCTACTCCCTCCGTCCCATTTTTATTGTTTACGTTTCCTTTTTGGGATGTCCCAATTTAATTGTCCAATACTAAAAATAGATATGGAAGTTTGATCAAGTTTACTATATTACCCTTGTTTGAAATTATTATTACAAACTTTAAAGAAGACTTAAATTAATTACCTAAGGGTAAAACTGTCTTTCTGTAAAAAAGTAAGAAAGATAAAGCAGTAATAAATGCACTTTTCTTAAACTGTCTGTTTTTTATCAAGGGATAATAATTTTGGGACGGAGGGAGTAATATGTTGCACACGGGTTGTGTGTAATTGTTGTTTGCGTAATGGTTATGTGAAATGGTTATGTTTAAGTTTGATGGTGCATGTTTTTGTAAAGGACCGCATAATGTTTAGCTTATTCATTGTGTAATGTTTATGTGAATCTTTTGCTCACATCAACTTTTTATAATCATAATTAACCTTCAGACCAATAATGTTATGTATTTCTTGTTATCTAAATGAGAGAGACCAAAACGTTGATTTGCATTGCATTTGTATAATAATCACATGTCTACAAAAGAATTATATATGGCTCCACATATAAGTCATCCTAAATTTACGGGCAAGTCACCTTACAACCATTTTTAATGCTCGTTGGCCATCACTTTTAACAAATTTTAACTAATAACACCAACCTATTATTTTCATAGTAGCCCATACCTTAGAGTTTAGCAAATACAAACGATGCTTGAAACAATAGTTTAGCTCCTAAGTTTAAAGGTGTAAGTCCGTTTTATAGAATCAAAAGCAAGCTAAGCCATGTTTAATCAAGTATATTGTTAAGCCCGACATGCGTTGTCTAGTGTTATATGTTTAACTTTTTACAGATTTTCAAAATAACAATGTGTGCTTTCTATACAACACTACATCATTAGTACTTTCAACTAAATTACATACATGTTATCTTTCTAATTCACATAGTACATATGGAGGTGGTTGAGGGTGGTGCTTTTGAGTGTTGCATAGAGGGACGATGAATGCTGAAAATGTGGATACTTCTGTAATATAACTTAATGTGACCAAACTACCTTTTAAGAGAATTAAATCAAGGCAAAAGAAACATTTTAGCATTAAGTTTGATCATTTTCATTATTCAGATGACCATTGAAATTCAGCAATCTTAACAACTTAGCTTGAGGAAGAGCTAATCGAAATTTGTTCAACTCACTTGTTTAGATTAGCAAGACTTATTCATGTTATGGTTAGTTATTCATGGTCTAAAAAAGGATAACATAATGTCTAATAGGCAGATTTAAACTTTCCTGTATCATAATAATTTGATAAGAAGTTTGTATCATGACCCGCATATGAAAGATTTGTGGTTGAATATATCTAAACCGGAGCTTGTTTAAATCTTGTCTACTTGAATAGGTAAATAATGATTCTTTATCGAGTAATCAATGATGTAAAAACATACCCATTGTGAAGGAACTAAATATTTTTTTCCAAACAACAGATCGGATTAATTGATATAGCACTTGTAACATATTTGAAAAGTTCCGACCTTGACGTAGATAAAGGTGCTCCAGATCCGAGGGGGGGGGACCGCGCGCGATTTGGTGGGTGGGTGTGTGTGGCGGGAGTAGGGAGGGACACATGGGTGTCTCGAAGGGCTGGGAATACGGCGCGACAGGTTTAGTATAATAATTTAGTCTTTTGGGAGGTGTATTGAGTTTGGTGGAATGAAAATGGTAGAAAAAAAAGATCGGAGAAAGAACATAAAAAAGAATAACAAATAAAAAAGAGGAATTAGTTCTGAGGTGGGTATTGTGGAAGGGTGGAGGATCTTTAGTGGTACATTGGTGGATTGCGTTATTGCGGTGGCACAGAACCTCTTCTTACACACAGGGTGGGCAATAGGCAAATGGCACACGTCGCCGGATCTTAAATCTGTTAGATTGTAGCGGTAATAATGAAGTAGTAGGTGGGATGGAGCACCGATCGTCGTAAGTGGACTGTAAATGTAGCTAAGAGCTATCAAGATAATATACTTCTGCTGGTCGATAAAAAATATTAGCCTACCTATCGCGAAACCTTCACAAACGAGTCGCCAATCTGCTTCCACTTTGTGGTTAGCATCACCGGCTTTTCACATTCCTCATTGGTTCTAATGAGCCATCACGTCCTTGCGATAGTTTTTAACTGGTGGCCATCCTACCACTTGAGCCCTTTTCATACAAAATTTGTAGAAGACAGGAAAACTTAGAGTCTATATATTACTCAATTTTATTACAAATCTGAAAAGAATTCTAATAGTTTATATGTATTTACATATATAGTACATATGATAAGATTGATGGGTGTAATTAAAAAATTAAAACACAAACTACAAAAAGGAACCTGGAAACTTGTATATGCTGCAGCAGTACGTTGCATCAACAACCTTTCTTATGAGTAACAAAAAGATTCCAATTGATGTATTTTCTTTGATGATGACATATTTATACTTCTCATTTACTTACCCAACATGAACTGACTGCTATGACAACGGGTTTTTCCATTTCCAAGTATGTTTGCATGTTGAAATCCTTCGCTTCATTTCGTTCCACATAGTAAATCTAATGATGTTGCTACTGTGGAAAAAGCAAATGGATTGAGTAAATTATTGGGCGGTTGTAACTCTTATTGACTAAGTGGAAACTTTAGGTTATGGATATCAATGTTTCTTCTGAGAACACGCGCTAATTCTTCGAATGTAGTCTGTTGAGAATTGGTAAGTTTTAGAGCCATTGCATTGAATGCGTAGAGAGAATCACATTTTGAGATACATGTGAGTATTGAGTCTGTTATGTCTGCCCTCGATTGAAGCTCATTGTATGCAGCGAAGTTGAAGTAGTGTTTAGGGAAGCCGATGTTTGGTGCGGCTTCAAATTGAGTGTATTTTCCAAAGGCTATTGCAATTTGATTGTTCAGCGCGCGTTCCCATCTTGACCCGTGGTATCTTGTACATCCATGTTAGCCTGGATAGCGTTACCCTATGGCCAAAGAGTGTGTGTTAGTTACTACGGGGTATATGACCTGCTGTCTTTTTTGTTTGGTTATTGGGCCCTATAGCAATTGCGTCACCTTTACCTCTTGGTCCAGCAGTATACATCAGAACTTGGGAATTCTGGATGGGGAAAAGTAGCTTTAATCTAATCTGAATAGCCTTTTTGTTCTTATAAATCCAAGCCGTCCATGTAGTGCAAACGCACCTTTATTTGTAATTGCTGCTTCCAATGTCACCTTAAAATAAGAAAATATGTTATCATATAACTTCCCTGTTTCCACAATTAGGCAACTATCCTTTTAAATATATAAGTAGGAGCATAATAGCTTAAAGAATTATAACTTACATATAGACTGATTATTTCAATCGTCATAGTGTTTGGATAGCCAAATGAAATTTCTATATACTTGTAATTCAGTTATTCCAACAACTAAACCTTAATACTATAGCAGTAACAAAACTGATTGTCAAAATGTGGAATACTTGTACTTATTTTCATCTAGTTCTAGTATAGCTTCTTATTATCATCAATGAATATCAGATAATCCCTTCCAATATGCAAACCCAAACACCCACCGTTTAATCTAAGACTCCATATGGCGGGTACAATGTCTACCCATTGAGTGTTTTTTCCATCATGTTTGCACGTAATCTCGCACCATAATTAACCCTGCAAACGCAGCTACAATCAACCCGCTTAATCCAAACACAAAAACCACCATTAATTCCACTGGATGTAGCATCATGATCTGTGCCTGCAGAGTCACTGAAAATACATAGGGGGTGTTTAGGTTCGATTATATTAGGCTATTTACTTATGGTTTATAAGAACATTAAATATTAGCACCACCCCATGTGCGTATATCATCAAAATACCTGATGTTAAATGCTTCTTTAAGTAGTCCGTTGTTATTGAATGGAATAACCTGAAGAAAAAGAACAGTGAATGTATTGTAATCTCTAATGGACCTCATAAGTTAAACATATCTAAAAGTTACATCAGCTGCAACTACCTTAAATAGTCCATCATACAGATGGAGTTCAATGAGTCTGCAAACAGGGTCAATTTTGCCTATCTACAAAGCCAAAGAGGTAGGAAAGATAAGACATTAGAAAAATCAAAATTGGGCTTCACCTGGAATGCACACCGAGTTCAGTAGCACTAAAAGACACTTCCACGTCGCCCGAACCTGAAGTCAGTAGCCACAAAATTAGTAAACATCATTGTTGTAGTGTTGACATCAGGTCTAAAGTATTAGCAAATTGCTACATTTGATAACACAATAAGAAGATTTCAACCAACTACAATAAAATTACAGAAAATGGCATTGTTCACGCAACCATATTTTAACTACCTGCATAAAATATTTCAACAAAGGATCATTGATGTTCATATGATTCCACATTAAAATTACACTAAGCGTAGCCAATTAAGCCAAATGCCTAAATGTATATAAGAGATTTTATTAGGGACTTTTATCAAACATATAGCAGGCATAAGATTTTTTTATTAGGTAATGTAAAACAATCGTTTTTCCAAATTCATGATCACATTCATGGTCCTGATATCTTATAATCAAGTCCGCGAAATTCACCTACGACTAAAACTAAGATCTACCAAAAATCATCAATAAAAATCATACCTTATTTGATCGTTAGTGATCGACCAAGCTTTAATGGATCCCCAATCCTATTAAATACACAGATGTTACATGGTGGTTGTTTGTATACCTGGGCATTGAATCTTTAGAACCCTTCCCCTTCCTATTAAACTGCATTTAATTGGATAGACATCTTCACCTTCTGTGGATTAATACTCGAACTTAATCACTGCATTCAAGGGCCTGTAACCGCAACCTGCATTATTCGTGAGACTTAATCACTGCATTCAAGGGCCTGTAACCCTAACCCACTGCCTACTTCACTTTACAAATCAGAGTGAATACAGTTATGGTTGTTATAAAAGATACCTCCTCAAAAAATTAAGGGACTCAATCTTTTATAAGAATAGATAATTTGCCCTGTAAATAGTGGCCCTATGTAACAATTGATTTTGATCTCTTAATAAGAATTCTTCTTTCCTCTCATTCTCGTCTTCATCTCTTATTCTTGTTCTTTACATTTACAACACGTTATTAGCATAAACGTTCTAAGAAAACAAACCGATCGCTGAGAATATTTAAACATGTTTGTTTAATTGTTGGACATATTGCTTCAGTCCATTAATAAAGGATTTAGTATCATGTTTGATTCTAAGAGATGGTGCGATCATACCAACACTAAATGAGTTCTATTAGAGCTCCTAATTTCATAAAGGATCTATAATGCCTCAAGCAATCAAGCATGTATAACAACTTCAACTTGTAGATGCAACCGATAAAGTTCTCAAGAACTTATTTTTCAAAATTAAATGAATCCGTATATGGATCAAAATTACTTGGACGCATATTATATGAATTTCTTTTGTACATGTCTCTAAAAAATAACTGGTCCTCAAGTACCATACATAAATGAAACTAAGGCTTTAATATCTATTTTGCGATTAATATGCATCAAGAGATTGTAAATTTTTATTTGTATTAGCAATATATACTTCCAACCTAATATCAGTTTTGGAAGTTACACATCTATTTTGTCATCTTTGTAGGGCTTATCCATATCACCAACAAATTGGTCGACTTCATTAGAATAGTGTTGCGAACAAAAGTTTTTGAGCAACTTGTTCATAAGATGAGCACTCAACGCTTAAAGAATATATATACACCAAAGTGAGAGGGAGTATTATAAACACTACACTCTTTTTCTCTTATTTAAGTTTTTTTTATCCCAACGGGTTTTTCATGATAAGGTTTTTAACGAGGCAGTCAATATACAACATGGTAACATAGGTTCAGCGCCATATTGATAGCTTGTAATAACGGCGAACATCCAAGAGGGAGTGTTATGAAATATCTAATCGGTGAGAAGAAAGCGACACCCAACTATCCCTTTTTTAATTCGATCATTGATCCTAACCGACGTCCTTTGTTTATTTAATTTTGTTTTGATTATCTGTGATCTAAACATATTAATTAGACCAAGGTTCTTTGGTTTAGGGTTTCTGCGATTTAATTTTCTTTGGGGTTCTGTTGGTTTTATTTTTTAGGGTTTCGGTCTATCATTATTGTTTATTCTGTGTTTATCATTACTCTATGATGGATCGCGATTTCATGGTGGATTAAGTGTATGTGCACTTACTCGTATAAACCCTAAGCGATTAGAGTTTTTTCATTATTGCTCTTCTCCTTTTGTTGATTGTTCGCTGTTAGGGTTTGTCACCCAGTATATTTGTTTTGTATTGGTTACTGTGTGTATGAGTGAGGGTTCTAAAGTGGAAAAACATTTTGATTAGGAACGTTGATGTTTTGATGAATAAACATGGGAGGAAAGAGGTTGTATCTTCGGTCTCGTCTGATGGACAATACTCATTACAAAGTATCACAACGCATGCGTCAAAGGCACCACAGGTTGAATCTCCTATTGTGAACAAGGTGGTATCTTTTGTGAATGATGGTTCAAGTAACAGTGATGGACCAAATGGGTCTTATGTTTCATTATCTAATAATGTGGTTGAGTTAAATACTAGGAATGACAATCTTGAGTTGAAAGCTGGGAACGATGGTGTTCCTGGTATTATAACTAGTATTGATGATACTCAAGGTCTGCAAGATAACGAGGCTGGTGTGGATGTTGGAATAGCAGATGTTGCACAAGCGGATGAACATGCTGAGGTGTATTTGTTAACTGGTAAGATGCAAGTTCCAGTGGAATATCCTACTGGTCCGGTTCCAAACCTGGTTGAGGGTTTCTCTTTTATGGAGTTTGGGAATGTTTGTGTTCCCAGCTCTACTGCTCAAAAGAACTACACTAATACTAGTCAAAATGGTCTAAATGATTTTGTTAATGGCTCGTTTACTGTGGGAACATCCCAATTACATAATGGGGATACTGTTGCTACTATATTTGGTGTCCCACTCAAGTCTCTTAAAGACATTGATGATTTAACTAGGAGAATAGAGGCGGGTGAATGTGAGGATGTAATGTCGGCGATGACTAATGATGAGAGGAAAGCCGTTATGGATGAGATTGTAGCTTTGTGGGAGAAGCTATTGGCTAATGAGTCTACTATTATCTCTTTGTCTCCTAATGAGGATTTGATGGGGAATTCGGGTGGGGGGAATGCAAGTGCCAATGAATCACATATTGTTAACTCGGTATTTATCAATCCAATCTAAAGCAGCGGGTGCATCTTCATCTGATTCTCTTAAGAGAGGCGAATTTTCGTTCTTTGAGTTTTGATAATTTATGTGATGATGTTGAATTGTCTATACCAATGAAGGTTGTCGAAGCGGGTAATGCTCGTCTGAAAATACTTTGTATGGTTATTTTATTGGGAAACGGATTGCATTCGCGGTTGTCGAGTATTATGTCTGTAATAATTTGGGAAAATATGGCTTAACTCGTATTATGATGAACTCCAAATGCTTCTTCTTTTTCAAATTTGATACAAGTAAGGGGTTGGAGGATGTTCTTGAGACGAGACCTTGGATGATCCGTAAGAGCCCTATTATTCTCAAGAAATGGACTATTAATACAAGTCCATTAAAGGAAGAATTAACTCGTATACCAGTATGGGTTAATGTCACACCCCCAAAATCTGACACCAGCAAAAAGGGTAACATTGGGGTGCGACGTCAAGGCACAATGTACAAGTCACAGAAAACGACATCAAAAGAGACATTTTTAAAAGTTACACATTCGATATAATATAAAATCAGAGTTTACAAAAGAGTTCCAACAAGTTTAACAATACATAATGTTTTCAAAGAAATTATGTTTTGTCGAATGTATAAAAAATGTAGAGTCTCTGAGTACATATCCGTGCGGCTTCCCTTCGAGCACTATACCTAAAAAACCTGAGATAACATGCAAAAAATATCAACAATAATGTTGAGTGAAGTTCATAGAATTTTTAATAAGTAAAGAAGTGAAATCCATAGAGTTTATAGTAATAATTGCAACGAATACAATCATCATATAAATAAATATTATTGCATCTAAGCTCATGGCACTCAAAACTGACAATATATATCAATAATGATATATAGGATAATAATGGCCCCGTGTAGGTAATTGCCATATACCTAGAGTTACAAATATAGTGCGTTTGGTTACCTATCTAGCTAACACAAACGGAATTCGTCAATCCCGATAGGCCTATCCACAATATTCACGTTCACACACAAGTGATTAATGGTCCATGATGTGGGGGGACTTATGGCATGAAGGGACTTAGACACAAGCAATAATATATTCAGGAAGGCATACAATTTTGAAATTAATTATCCGCAAGTAGATGTTTTAGCATGTATCTCACCCTAAAGAGTTTATAAAACAATTAAATAAAGTTGGGGCTATGAACTCAGCTTAAGCAATAAATATCGACAATAAAACGTCGAGAAGCCGAGGCAAATCCTAGAAGCAACCTAAAAATAAAATCGCGTCTTAGGATTTATAAATATTACGCGAATAAATGTAAATATGTTTTTATATAGATTATAATATTTGAGACGTACATCTTATAAACATAATTACATTATAAATCATACATTTACCATTGTACAGTAGAAGTTACAGTGCTTCTACTGTACAATGGGCTCTCACTTTGGGCCTGGGCTCCCACTTTGGGCCGGCCCAATTTTTATTTTTATTTTTAATTTTTGGCACAAAATAGGGGGAAAATATTACAAAAGTACCGATTCAACTTTAAAATAATCGACATAGTCACAAACGTACAACTTTAGATTGCATTAAACAGTGTCATTTAAAAAAAAAAACTCATATAGCAAAAAAAAAAATTACCACCCCGCAACAACGCACGGGACATAAACTCATATAAGGAAAAAAAAACAAATTATTAAACATGATACCGAAAAATAAACCCGCACTATTAAACATGAGACCGAAAAAATAAACCCGCACAAAAAAAACATATAACCAAAGAAAAAAACATTTAAACATGAGGCCCAACACATAAGGTCATATAAGAAAAAAAACAAACTATTAAACATGAGACTAAAAAATAAACCCGCACAAAATTAAAATAATAATAATAATAATAACAATGGCCCGCAACAACGCGCGGAAAATTAACGTCCCGCAGGAACGCGCGGGTAATCCTGCTTGTTAAAGACAAAATAACCAAACTATACTTTTAAAGTAGTTTTGAAGAGTATGAAATAGACAATGACCATAAGCGTCACCTTAAAATTTATAATAGTTATTTGTATTTAGCTTTAAAATTCAGGGACTAAAAATGTAAATTACATTAGAATTTTTCCTGAGAAATAAAAAGGCAGGTGTACGTCTTTCTCATTCTATTTCCATGATCACTTTATCAGCTATATATATCATTCTTTTATGACGAAAAACGTTTTAGCTAATGAACCCTCATGAGACATGTAAAAGGAAAAGGAACCAAGTTTTACCTTGATGTCTATACATGATAAAAATGAAAGCTTGGTCATTATAAGCAGTGGAGAACTCGTCGGAAAATGGTGAAACATAACTCGTTGGTAACCCATACAACACGAGAATAAACTAAAATGAAACACTAACACGAACACTAAATCAAATCAAGCTACGATCAAACACAACCCCATATCTCCTGCTAATGAAACCAACATAGTGTAACCCGGTTGGAACTCCAAAACTATTAACCCATACATGAGCTCGAAACTTCAGCGAACACGAACCGATCAAAACAGAAACATGCGCACAAACAGAATAGGAACTCCCGCATGGACAACAACTCGAACTACACTCGTATTTGTAGCTTTAATATTGTAAGCTATACCTCCAAGACTCAACTCACACAAACTCACTTTGTAGTATCATGGATGAATTTACATCCAGTACCCTATTTACATGTCCCTGTTCACCTTAAATGATGACAAACGTCACTAGAGGTGGTCCGCGAGAGTCACAAAGCCTAGAGTCACGCAGTGTTGTTGCTAGTACTCTCGGCTAAGAGAAGATTTTGGGGTGAAGGTCTGGTGTATGATGTCTAGGGACTTGCCTTGTTACCGGACTTTGAGCGAGTGGTGGAAGGAGGAACGGTTGGAAGAAGGAACGGTTGTGTTTGTTGGAAATTTCACACAGCAAGTAGAAATATAATGAAATTGGCTATTGTTTTTCTTGATATTGCTGAATGAAGAAGGCCTCTTAAATAGGCAATACAAAACAAATGATGACCTCAAGAGTCAAAGAAATCAAACGGTTCTTAGCCTAAAATATCTCTTACTACTTAGACTACTTCTAGTGGCTTATAACTAGCCAACAAGACTTATTCAGATACTCAGTAATACTTATTCAAATAACTAGTAAATAAGAAAAGTGGGAATTAAATAAACTTCAACACTGCCCCTTCATTCGAACGTCGACATTCCAAGCTGAGCACTGAGTTCTTCATGCTTCATTTGTGGTAAACTCTTTGTCAACAAATCTGCAACCTGCTCATCGGTTCGACAGGTGTCGAGTTGAATTTCTTCATTCGCGATAGTTCTCGTATGTAATGATGTTTGATATCGATGTGTTTTGTTCTTCCATGAAGCACTGGATTCCTTGATAACATTACTGCTGATTGGTTGTCACATTTGATGCTTGTTGCTCTAGACTGTTGTTGGCCTAAGTCACTGAGAATTCCTCTTAACCAAACTGCTTGACAAGCTGATGCACAAGCTGCCACGTACTCAGCTTCTGTCGAAGATAATGCCATAGTTGCTTGCTTCTTCGAACTCCAAGATATCGCACCAGTGCCAAGAACAAAGCAATTGCCGGATGTGCTTTTTCGATCTTCAATCGAGCCGGCCCAATCGCTGTCAGTGAATCCATGAAGACTAAAATCCTTGGTTTTGCGAAAACAAATACCATAATTTTTAGTCCCCGCCAAGTACCGTAGCACTCTCCTTGCTGATCCAAAATGGTGCATTGTGGGACGATGCATAAATCGAGATAACACCCCAACAGAGTAAGCCACATCGGGACGAGAATGAGTAACATAAAGCAATCTTCCAACCAAACTTATGTACACTTTTGCATCAATCAACTCCGTGCCATCTTCAGTCATTAATTTTTCACTGATGTTCATTGGTGTTGCAACAGTCTTACATCCTTGCATATTAAATTTCTTCAAAGTATCATCTACATACTTTCTTTGTGAAATGAATATTCCTTCCTGGCCTTGAATAACTTCTAATCCCAGAAAGTATTGTAACTCTCCCAAATCAGTCATATCAAACATCTTTTTCATGGACACTTGAAAATCGTGTATTAGTTGTGATGATGAGCTGGTATAGATCATATCATCAACATAGAGACTGACGATAAGTAAGTCATTTATACCTTGCTTTTTGATGTAGAGAGTTGGTTCATGAGGACTTCGTTCAAACCTATTGTTGTGAAAAAATTCATTGATTTTGCTATACCAGGCACGAGGTGCTTGTTTAAGCCCGTAAAGAGCTTTGTTTAAGCGAAGTACCTTGCCCTTCTTGGTTTTACTTTCAAAACCTGGTGGTTGGGTTACATACACCTCCTCCTTTAGATCACCATTCAAAAATGCTGATTTAACATCAAATTGGTATATTTTCCATTAATTTTGAGCTGCTATTGCCAAGATGATTGGTGCTGTCTCGAATCTTGCCACCAGAGCAAATGTCTCTTCGTAATCAATTCCTTATTGTTGTGTAAATCCTCTCACCACCAGCCGTGCTTTGTATTTTTGTACGCTCCCATCTGCCAAATACTTTGTCTTGAAAAGCCATTTTAAACTTATGACATTTTTACCTTCTGGAAGATCAGTGAGCTCCCATGTTTGATTCTTTTCTATTGATGATAATTCTTCTTTCATTGCAAGTCTCCATTCTTCTATTTCCATGGTTTCTTCAACCATGACCAGATCACCGGCAAATAAAGCTAAGGGTGTTATTGTATCCTCCCCTTCAACTGGAAACCATCGTCGAGGAACTTGGCCACGCTCACTTCTACGAAGGTTTTGAAACTAATTTGGAGAAGACTTTTCGGATGAGGATGAAGAATTTGTTTTCTCCAGTGTTGAAAGTTGTGATGTAGAGGCTGAACTTGATGTGTTAGGTGTTGATATGTGAGGTGAATGAACATAATTTGGCATTTCAGTAACATCTTCTTTTGACATTTCCTGTTCAAGTATACTTTCTTCATCTTCGTTTTCAACCTGAGAATTTTGGGTGGTGTTTTTGTTCTCCCAATTCCAACCTGCAAGCTCATTAAATACCACATCTCAACTAACAATAATTTTCCCACTCAGTGGATCATATAGACGATAAGCTTTTGAGTTAGGACAATAACCAATAAAAACATGCTTTTGAGACTTTTGGTCCAGTTTATGTCGTGCGGTTTTAATCAGAACATAACAAATACACCCAAACACTCGTAAGTGACTTACCAAGGGTTTGTTTCCATTCCATGCCTCGTATGGAGTTTGATCCCATACCGATTTAGTCGATGAGATGTTGAGAATATGTACAGCTGCAGCAACTCCTTCGGCCCAAAATGAGTCTGGCATTCCTTTTTGATTAAGCATCTATCGTGCCATTTCCACCACCATTCGGTTCTTACGCTCGGCCACACCATTTTGCTCGGGAGTGTATGGAACTGTAAGTTGCTTATTTATCCCATGTTCATCACAAAAAACATGAAACTCATTCGAAGTGAACTCACCTCCACGATCAGTACGAAGCACTTTAACAACTTTCACGGTCTGCTTTTCTACAAGAATCTTAAATTTCTTAAAGCACTCAAAAACTTCTGATTTGTGCTTCAAAAAATATACCCAGCTCATCCTACTAAAATCATCGATAAAAAGTAGAAAATACTTACTACCGGATAATGATTCTGTCCTCATTGGGCCACACACATCAGCATGGATAATTTCAAGTATTGCTTCAGCTCGCTTTGGTTTTCCCACTGGAAATCACTGCTTAGTTTGCTTACCTACCACACATCCTTCGTAAACGTGCTCTAGTGGCTTAATGATAGGAAGACCACTCACCATTTGTTTGTTTTTTAGCAATTGCAGCCCTTGAATGTTGAGATGGCCATAACGTTGGTGCCACAGCTCGTTGTCTGCTAGACCTCTGCTCACCATAGATGTTTTGATTTGTTTTGAGAAATCAAGTGGAAACATTCGATTTGATTACATGTGAGCACATGCAATAATTTTTCCAGTAGGTTTATGTGTCACAATGCATTTGTCATCATCAAAAACTATCTTGTGGTGGGATTCCATTAACTGACCTACACTCAATAAGTTATGAGCCAAAGATGGAGCGAAATGGACATCTTTAATACACCTCTTTTGGTTACCAGTTAAGACCTCGGTTATACCTTTGCCTTCAATTTGTAATTGTTTATTATCACCAAGCCGCACCTGTGACTTGATGCTTTCATTGAGATCCTTAAACTTTGAACGATCACCTGTCATATGATTCGAGCAACCACTATCTAGATACCATATTTCATTCTTCTCCTCTTTCATAGACCTCGCCCCCTTCCTCGGTAGCTTCCTCGGCCCCTTCCTCTTACATGTTGATTTGAGGATTCAGACTCTCCTCTAGTCTGAAAGGCTCTTTCTTCGCCGTGCATATTCGACCGATTGATCATTGCTTCATGTGCTTGAAGTGAGCCCATTAGCTCATCAAACGAGAAAGTGGACAGATTCTTAGATTCTTCGATCATTGCTACCACGTGATCGAATATGGATGGTAGGCTCCTTAAGACTTTAGCTACCACTATTTCATCTGATATTTTTTCTTCATACTCCTTCATTTGATCGACAACCGATGAAACTCTTGCGAGAAAATCCTGCACTGATTCATTATGTTTCATAAAAGAGGTTTCGAAATCACGCATTAATGATTGCAGTTTGACGGTGATCACTTTGGAGGAACCCTGGAATTCGGTTTTGAGTGTTGTCCAAGCTTGATTGGCTCTGGTAGCTGCTGCTATCCTTGGAAAAATCGAATCATCCACTGCTTGTTCGATGAAAAAGAGTGCTTTGACATCTTTCTTGCGATGCTCTTTGTTGTGGGCTTCATTTTTGCCATTTTTTTCATAACCAGTTTCAACATACTCCCACAGTTCTTGAGACTTAAACAACATCATCATCTTGATGCTCCAAAATTCATAGGAGTCACCTTTGAATATTGGAATTTGTGGATGAGAAATGTTAAGAGTAGTGTTAGTAGCCATTACTTGTGTAAAGTGAAGTATGAAAAAACTTGATTCCTAAAAAGGAACCTGGCTCTGATACCACAATTGTTGGAAATTTCACACAGCAGGTAGAAATATAATGAAATTGGCTACTGTTTTTCTTGATATTGCTGAATGAAGAAGGCCTCTTAAATAGGCAATACAAAACAAATGATGACCTCAAGAGTCAAAGAAATCAAACGGTTCTTAGCCTAAAATATCTCTAACTACTTAGACTACTTCTAGTGGCTTATAACTAGCCAACAAGACTTATTTAAATACTCAATAATACTTATTCAAATAACTAGTAAATAAGAAAAGTAAGAATTAAATAAACTTCAACAGTGTTCACCATGATGAAAGGTGAAGTTTATAGACGTGATATTGATGATGGTTATTAAGGTTTTATATGTTTATTTTACTTTGTTCCAGACTTAAGAGATGTAATATATGGTGGTATTATGGGAACAAATGTTTGTTTGTATGAAGACTACTAAACTATAAAATCTATGTATATATATGTAGTTATTTACTTGTACAAGAAGTGTTAAGATATAATAGTAGACATGACACATACGCTAAATTAGATATACGTAGTGTTGTTAGTATCCTATGTGTTGACACAAAACGTTACTAGCCTAACATAGTGTAACACCCCCATTTTTACATATAGCAGCGGAAGCTAATCTGGGGTATTACTTCAAGGTACAACAGTCATAATCATAGAAAACGATTCAATAAGAGTCGTTTTTGAAAATAAGTTATCATTCATTATTTCTTCAGAG
>BQNB010123751.1:0-20045 GCA_026074375.1 Tanacetum coccineum
AATTTATAAACCTATAAATTCACCAACATTATTGTTGACAGTTTAAACATGTTTTCTCAGGTCAATAAGGTGCAAGTCATGGGTACATTGGATGGTCGTCTTTTGAAGTCATATCGCTAAAAAGATTTACGTGCATTACATTTTAGGATATTGTTATGTTGTGAAATCTTTACTTTTCAAGTTGAACAATTTAAGCCTATGGGTTTTTGTAACAAACCATTTATGAAATCCAATGTATTAGTTTTTAAACGACTCTTTTAGAGGTCGTTCTCATATCTTATGCTATTGATCTATGAAGTAATGCCCCCGGAACATCATATTCCGTTGCGACCCATTTTGGGGGTGTTACATCAATCGATAGAGGGGTTTGAAGAAAAGAATTAAAAATTAGAATGAAGGCTAGACGATGAAGTAAGTAGATGTCACACCTCGCCAAGGCGGAATCGCAAGGCTTGATCAATAGGCATCATCACAACACAATGCGTCAAAATAGAGAAAATACTAAATGAATTAAAATCGAATATATAAAAGATACAAAGTGTCATGATAACATCTACAACATTTATCATTCAAATTCATATAGTGCAACCAACCAAGACTAAACAAATGAACATAGATTCCGCAATGCAAGCCTATGGTCCAGCTAATTCCTCTTCCTAACTCTTCACACGTTTTGCTCACCTGAAAATGATGCTTAAAACGTCAACAAAATTATTGGTGAGAGTTACAGGTTTAAGACTCACTTATGACACCGCGATCAACAAAAACAACATTTACGAACATATATGCTTGGCTATTCTATCACAACATAAATTCACATTTATCTGGGGTGGATCGTACCCTTCTGTCCCACAATTATCTCCGCGCAAGACTGAATATCTCCGCGCAAGACTGACCCACTTGACTAGCTAAGTCCGTTCGGGTCTCACACAAGGTCATGTCATCCTTACATACACATGCCTTACCACAATTAATATCACATAGCAATAGCACAAAGCAACCATATATGTCGACACTTAAAACATGTATCACGGTTCATAATACAAAAACAGTTTTGCATCATTTTCATCCCAAAATATAAGTAAAAAGTGGGACTGTAAAACTCACCTCGATGCAAAGTAAATCCAAACTCTTCAATTAACCTTGCAAATAATCTATACAAAACAATACACACATTTTACCATTGATTAGGTCTCTCACCCAGGTCGATATAACAATCACAACGATGGATACTCTATACCCTATCTTGATTTAACTCATCTATATACTCTTCACAACTTGCTAACCTCAAGTTACCTTATAAAACCTACATCTCAGCTTTCTGCATTTTATCCCATTTTTATAGTCATAAGATGACTCCAAATAAAATACTAAAACACCTAATTAATTCTTCTCCTTATATTCTATAGCTCCCCAATGAATTGTGAGCTTCTATGATTTTTAGATAAAAATAATAGTGAGTGTAACCATTTTATAAAAATTCAACATCACAAAGTGTCCAGAATTTGACCTGATTCGACCTTCAAAAAGTTTAGCTTGAGCAGACCCATTTAAACGCTTAGGAAAATTCTAAAAAAATTCTAGAAAATCATAAATTGATACAGTAGCAAGCCCATCAATTAAAAAGACGTTTTGATATGGTTTTTGACCTCACAAACACAACTCAGAATCTGCCCTAAAAACTCAGTTTTAAAAACGAATCTTGTTTGATTAATTTGACTAACTTTTACTCACTTTTAATTTATGAAACCACTTGGGTTGGAAAGTAGACTCTCTGTAATTAATTTTAGGCTCAAGAAAATCAATAAAAGCTATTCGTATGACCGAGATATGGCTCTCGCAAGATGACCTAAAATTCTGTCCAGATTTCTATTCCGAATTTAGCATAATTAACCCTAATTAACTTACCCAAAACCCTAATTGTTATCCCTAAAATGATTTTTTGATGATCAAAACCTTTTAATTACAGATTATTTACAATAACCTAATCCATCCTTAATGATTGTTACGTTAATTAAAATCAATTGTATTGAAAAATTTAGAAAACAATACCTTAACTCTTGAAAATCAAAACCCTAAAATTTTTTGGGGTTTTCTTCTTGTTTTGTGTTGTTCGACCGGCCAACGGAAGAAGAGGAAAAATCAAAGTGATTTGGTTTAGGTTTGATTTGTATTTATAGGCCTTAAAAGATAATTACCAAAACAAATTGTAATCTAATTAGGATATCTTTTCCTTTTTCTTTTCTTTTACTAAAATTCATCTTATCCTTGATAACAATACGTTTATTATCTTTATAAAAAAATTATTTATTTATTCTTATTTAAACTTTAATACCTATATATTTTTTATTCTAGGTTAAAACCTTTCGCTTATTCGCTAAACCTAACTTTCTAACTAGATTTCTAACAAGCCTTCACTTCCATTTATTTCTAAAAATGGAAAGTACTCTAAAATCACTAAAATACTAACATAATATATATATAATATGTATTATATATATATAGTACGTACACAGAAAATTACGTACACGACATTTGAAACTACGCAAAGCTTCAAAATGATCTCATTTCCATTTAATCTCATTTCAACTAGTACCATGATTCATAAACGCTCACAGTACTTCAATCACAACGACATATCTCTCACAAACGAGCATAAAACACATTAAAGAAGCACACATAAACGCTTCAAATAAATTCTAAACAAACTGACCAACCGGCTCATCCACGCATGTCACAGTATCCCTCTCTTTAAGGAAAGCTGAGACCCGATCTTTAACCAAAAGTTAACAAACTCTATCATTACCAAACAAATAATCGAGGATACTTATCTTTCAAGTAGTCCTCCCATACCCATGTTAACTCAAAGTTACGCTTTGAATTCCAACTAACTTTAACTATTAGAATCTTACTGCTAATAACTTTGTTCCCACACAAAGTAATAGCGAATGCAACATAACAACTATAAACAAAGATCATCAACTTCAGTAACCTCGCCCGTCCTTGAGGAAATTCCTCAAAAACCTTAAGTTGTGTAACAACGTGATTCATATCTTAATCCCGCAACTCATCAAACCAGAACTATTTTGAAATTATGATATGAGTTTATACAAGCTCAACGCCCTAAAAAAAATTCATCGCGATTTCAGGTTTACTTGTAATTTTAACACCACTCAAATAACTCCCGATACGCAGCTCATCGGGCAATCTTAACCGATAAGCTACAAGGACAATCTTTTTAAGAATCTCAAATGGTTTCCAATATACCTAGTCCACGCTAACTCACCTTATCTTACAACCTTACTACACCTTTTCCAAATTGATACAATTCATCATAACATGATCACCAACACTAAACCCTAAAAGTTTCATTTCTACTATCAACTTAACTCTCTTGACGGTCTTTGGCTTCTTTAGGCCTTTCCTTAATTACGACTACCTTAGTCGTCTCTTGCTCTAACTCAAGTCCAATCATCTTACTTTCTCCAATCTCATCCTATAAAACAAGCGACCTACCTCTTCTTCCATACAATACCTCCAATGAAAACACCTCGAATACTCGAATGATAACTATCTTTGTAGGAAAACTCACCTCACGGAAAGTGAGTATCCCAACTACCACCAAATTTCCCACACAAGCTCTAAACATATTTTCCAATGTCCGAAAAGTACGCTCACTCTGACCATCAGTCTATGGATGGTAGGCAGTACTCATATCTACTCATGTTCCTAACGACTTCTACATCTATTTCTAAAACCTCAATATACATTCCATCTTTATCAGGAATTCTTGACACGTGCACTTCATGTCTTACAACTGTCTCATCTACATACAACCTTGCCAACTACTCCATCTTATATTATTTTCGTATTGCTAGAAAATGGGATAACTTAGTCAGTCTATCGACTATCACCTAAATCGCATCGCATCCACTACTCGATCTTGATAACTTAGATTTACTATCCATAGTTAATCTTTCCTTTTCCACTTCCAATCGGGTATCTTAGGTTGTAGTAACAACCTGAAGACCTTTGATGCTCATCTTCTACTTCTAATCGCGCTTAATACTTACTACACCACCAACTATATCCTTCCTCATACTCGGCCACCAATTCGCATGCGCCTCCTCCATAATCAAAGTCCTTACATTGCCTACCATAAGAATCCAAATTCTATCAAAAAATTATAACCCACCACCATCTCTTTTCTCCATTTGTTAGTCCAAGCCATGCAACATCTCTATTGACGCGTTCTCTGCTTTAGACGTCTCAACCTATACCACTAACATCTTCTCTCTAATCTCAGCTTGGATCATCATACATATATCTCAAACTCGTCTTGGCTTCACTCCCCCTTTCCTACTCCGTGCATCAACAACTACGTTCGCCCTTTCCTATATGGTACTTGGTCTCGCAATAACAACCCCTAAATAACTTCATCCATCGTCTCTGCCTCAGGTTCAATCTTTCTGATTGAAAATGTGTCGGAGACTTTTATGATCCGTATAGATCACACTCTTCATCTCGTACACATAATGCCTCTATACTTTAGAGCAAAACCATCACGCCTAAGTCCATAACGTAAGTCGTGTCGTTCTTTACATGAATCTCCAGTTGTCACGTCGTATAAGCAATCACATTCTCTCTTTGTCTAAGCAAGCATCCTAACCCTTTCTCCACACATCACTACGAAATTGTCTAATCCTTTCGGTAATGCTAAGATCGGCTCATTACCCATATTGTTCCTACAACTTTCAAAAAGCTTCCTCTTCACTCCGCTTTGACCTTGTTGGGCTTCACATGACACTTCTCTTTCTTCAGCAGCTCCAAATTCATCTTCAAATGAAACTCGTGCTCCTTCTTAGACTTCGTGTAGACCTAAATGTTATCATTAAACATGATGACAACTTGCCTATATACGGCTAGCACACCCGCTTCATTACGTCTATGAAAATCACTGGTGCATTGGTCAACCCAAAAAGGCATAGCCGTAAACTCATAGCGTCCATAACGCATCCTAAAAGCAGTCTTTGGAATTTCATCTTCGTGCACCCTCATTTGGTGACAGTCCGAATAAAGATCTATCTTACTCAACTCGCGATAATCTATGCACATCCTAAACGGCCCATCCTACGTATTGACAAGCAATACATGTCTTGGTATGTGCTTAAATTCACATGATTCCTATTCTTGCCATAAAAATGACTAAAGAATGACCAAAAACCAGACATAAACTCCAATATATGTTTTGTTGTATTTGTATTTTGCAGGAAATGGATATCCATAAAGGCACCGAAAAACAAAGCCATAATAAACAAAAACTATGCACGGAATGGAATAGTGTGAAAAGACAGAAGCCAAGCAAAGCCAAAAAGAGTCAACCAATCAAAAAGCAACAGAAAGTCAGAACATTCATAAGTCAAAGTCAAGAAAGTCAAAATCAGAAGAAATTAAAACTAAAGGGACCAAAATAATGGCTTAAATGTCCTAAAGTTATAAAGAAAAAAAGACTACAAACAAGGGCTGATTTTTGCAATTTACTAAGAATAAAAAGTGAGGAGAGGTGTTCCTGTCAAAGACCAACTTGGTATACCTAAATGGACTATGTTTGCAATAAGAGTTTAGAAGTTGAGGGGGCATTTTCTCTGCCAACCCTCAACTTATATGCACATCCACAAGATCATTGATGCAAAATGCTATATAACTTCGGGGACTAAACCTGCCAATTCTCGCAAACCCACACCCTGTCACCCCAAAACCAATTTTATTTTTTTATAACACACTTTCCTCCCGCCCAAACCAAAACCCCTAGAACAGTCACATGGGATTTCTTCCCCTCTTTTACCCTGCAACCCTTCAACACCAAGGTAAACATCCCCTCCTCCTCTCCACTATCTTCCACCAAAAAGGGGCATTGCCATGGTTGGCAATCTCACTTTTCCTCCATAACTTTTGCTGAATCAAATGGCTGTGATCAATTTAAAAGAAGCACAAGGACCATGCACAATCACGAGCTCTTTGATATTAGCTTTTGAAGACTCTACAAAACAAACACATGCAGCATACTCTTCTCGGAAAAGAAGCACACAAAGAAGGACCCCAAGACCTAGTTTTTTAGTTATAAATAGATACTTGTAAGCCTTTAAGGCAATGAATCTAATTTTTGTCTTTTATGTATTTTTAACTTATTTGAATGTAAACCTTTAAGTTTATTAATTTTTCTTTTTAAATTTTCAGTCAAGTGTATTTCAATTTCAGTTTTAATGAAAAAGTTGTTTTAAAGCTCTATACTACCTCTTCAATAATAGCTCTTATTCTAGTTAAATATAAGCTTCTATAAGCTCTATAGAAGTGATTATAGCTTACAAAACTTAAACTCTTCATAGTTATTTATAGTTTCATTAGTTTTTTTTGTTGAAAAATCAAAATAAGCATTTGGAAGATAAGACAAAGATGGAAGACTTATTGCTAATCATTGGCTTATTTATAAGCCAAGCTTGGAGGTGAAAGCCCTTGAGGCTCAAAAAGTCCTTGTAAAAGCTTTGGACCAAAGGTCATTTACAACATTTTTCCCTTTAGAAGGCCTTAATTTTACACATTTATACGCATTATCGTTTAAGCTGATTTAGAGTGCTTATTTCATGCTTAATTATGTCATGAATTATGTGATTTAGTGCTTATATGTCAATTGAGATATAATTTGAAGATAAGTTTAAAGTTACCTTTTAGATTGGTTAGAGCCCTTTAAGAATTGTGAGAGTTAAAACAACCTTTAAAGTGTAAAAATCCGTTTAAGAAATATAAAGGGGCTTTTTGGGTTAAAGTATGAAAAATGGGTCAAAACAGTTTGTCATGGGTTAGGTGATTACTTGGATGACTTTACTAGAAGTATATAAGCTCATTTGAAGTCTGTTTTTAAAAAGGTTTTTAAGTTTAAAAAAATGTTTTCCAAAGATCCTTAAATCAAACTTTTAAACTGTTGGTTAACAAAGAATACCAAGGCTTATTTGGCTTAATGCCATTGTAACCTGAGTAAGGATTCAAATTGGTGTCAATTGTGTGTACAAAACCAACTAGTCCAAGTCTCAAAGGTCCCTTGTGTTTTATACACATTCTGTTATTTCTTTGTTTGTCAAAAGCCAAATTGCTTACTTCTTTTTGCACTAAAATCAGTAGGTTTTCTTTGTTTTTAGAGGCTTAAAATTTGAGCATAAGCTCATTTTAAGCCATACTTAATCTGTTTTAACCTAGCTTTTTATTTTAAGCTTATTTGACAGCTTATTGTAAGCTGTCAATATAAGCCTTTGACTTAAGTCCATTTCCCCTGGTGCTAGGGGGTGAATTTTAAGCCATCTTATTTAGCTTTTTAGTGAACCTAAGTCCTAGCTTTTGGCTTATCTTAAGAGCCAATAAGCTCTTAGATAAGCCTCCTTAGTTTCAGACCTTAAGAGGCCCCTTTGATAGCTTATTTTTAAGCTTAAAGTAGCCCTTTAACTGTTTTTGCTTAGCTTAGTTTAGGGATTGCTTATTTTCTTTCTAGCTTATTAGGAGCTTTTTAGTTGTTGAATTCAGTCCTTAGTTGCTTATTAGGTATGTTAATAGGCCTTAGATAGCTTTTTGCCCTTGTCCTTAGCTTATTAAGGGTTTTTAAGCTCATACCCATACTAACAGTACTAACTCTTTAGTTAGTACTGCTGTGGGTATTAAGCCACTCTTTGGCTTATTGAGCTTATCCCATTTGCTCAATTGTGTTCCTAGTAGCTTATTAGGTTAGTGTGTTAAGTTGTTTTTCTCACTTTCTTATTTTCTTAGCTTAGTTTGAGTTAACAGCCAAATAGATTAAGCCTTTTGCCTTTTAAGCTTAGTCAAGCTTCCAAGCAATTTAAGCTTTTTAAGCTTATTTAGTTGCCACAATTTAGTCACTAGAGCTTATTTAGGTTAGTTAGTTAATTCTCTCAGCTTATTTATTCAAGTTCTAGCTTAAAGTGTCCAAAAAGTCCAAAAGACAAAGCCATTTAGCCCTTAAGCTTATTTAAGCAAAACTGTCGACTTAAAAGCTCTTTTTAAGCTTATTTATAAGCTTTCACAAAAAGTTGTAGTTTTAGAAATTGTTAAGCTCAATAAGCTTAACAACTTTGGTTCACAAAGTTTTTCATAAAAAAAAAGGGAAGACAAGGGGTGACCCGGGTGAGCAAGACTCGAACCCGGGCCTCTACCCTCGATACATCCCTTTTATAAACACCACACTTACCGCTGCGCCCTTGGGACTTTTTCATTAAAGTCCCAAGTGGTTAGCTATTTAAGGGTGTTTTCACCTTTTAAGCTATAAGCTGTTCACAGCTTATTTTCGGGCTTATTTATAAGCCAATTTTTGGTTTCTTATTTTTCGTAGGTTATTTATAGTGTCTAGTATTTTAGGTAAAATTTTCAGAATTTTTAAAAGTAGTTTAGTATTTTTTATAATTTAATTTAGTTAAAAGTTTAAAAAATTCATAAAAAATACAAAAATTATCAAAAAAATATTTTTCTTTTTTAGAAAATTTTCTTTAGTCATATAGTTTGTAGGAAAAATATAAAAATTTTCGTAGGGTAATTTTTGTAACTTTTTGATTTTTAAAGAACGGGCTCGGGTGCGGTTTTTGTCTTGACTCGTTTTTGGGTCAAACGACCTCCGTTTTCAGTCTAGTCTTTTTCATTCTTCGTTATTAGTCCCCTAGAGTAGTTTAGAAGTGAAAATTTCTTTGTAGGGTTAATTTTGAAGATTTTAGGTTTTTGACCTTTTGTTCGGGATTCGTGCTCTCGTTTTTCAGCTTAATTACATAACTTTTAGGTTTTTCTTAATCGTTTTTATTTGTTATTGTTTAACTTAGCTTTCCACACTCTCAAATCATTTCTCTCATTCAAACTCCAATCTTCCGACTGTATCGATTTTCCAGTCCAGCCTCGTTGGGGATAAACGACCCGGGAACATTCTATACTACTTCTCGGTTTTATTGATTATGTTTCTAGACTATTCTTACTATATATATTTTATATTTTATTATATATTATATATATTTTAAGGTGTAGTTTAGCATCAATCAATTTTTGATGTGCTTCCTCATAGCGAATAACTAGGTCGATTAAAACCTTTACCTTGCAGCTCTTGCAATTATTCCAACAACTTTTTCATCTCCGTAGGCGCCAAACGACACGAGCCTTCGCAATCGGTGTCGCTCCTTATACTAACTCTATACGAAATTCTACTTCACGCCAAGGGGTAAACCTATTAAATCCTTAGAGAACACTTTGGGGAACTCACATACTACAGGTATATCACATAATTTCGACTCATCTACTTTGGTACTCCTACGAGACCTCGCATTCACATTAGTTCGTTTCCCCACGAACCTCTTGCCCTTCAATCCACAAAGCATTTAACCATCTCCTTATGGATACTTTCTCAGCATTCTACTTCACAACCAATACATCTTTTCATGACTATATCCACCCTCCCTTAACCAAGGTTTAGATCTTAGGTGAACGAGAACCTTCTAATTCTAACAACTTAACTCACCCGTTTCATCACCTCAATCACATAGGCAAAACTCAGAAGATGTGAACTAACATCAACTCTAAGATCACATAATACGGACATCAAACGAATTCGAAGGACCACGGTAAATCGAATAGGGTAATGCACGAATATCGAACCAACTATGAACAAATACCAAGACTTTACATGTACCAATTTTTGGTAAAAATTTAAAAATCACAAAAACTCAAAGGAATCATATTAGTTAATAATGGAAATCATTTAAAAAAAAATAATTTTAAATAAAATTTTCATAAACTTATTTTAAATATAGTCTTCATAAAAAAATTAAGGGATGGCTATAAAAGAAATGTGTTGCATATTATTTGTAGATATTCAATTTTTAAAAAAGTTTTCGACACTTAACAATTTCATTAAATACCAAAAAATACTTAAACATTAGTATTTTTTCGAAGTTTTTTTTCATTTTGTGTTACTAACAGAAACGCATGACTCAAAATAAAAGACACTATTTTCTCGAAAAGGGACTTCAAACACCTTAAGAACTTCAATACCAAAATATCATTTGAAAACGAACACGTACCAACGAAACTTAAGAAGAAACATCAAGAACCGACTAAATCGTAGAGACTCGTCCATATAAAGATTCAAAGAACAAAAATCAAGAGCACCTTACTCTTGACAAAAGAAGCATATCGAAAACGTTTAACGGAGGATAAAAACCCAATAGAACTCCTGTTCTATCATAATACCTAACAAGAATACTAACGAGGGTTAGGTATCTCGACGGTCACGAAGCTATCAAACACATTCGAATTGCAAAGATAATACCTATCGGTATCGATATCGCAAACAATAGATAGAAAAGTAATCTACTATTCCATCAACTATCCAAAATTACAATTTCATCATAAATCATATTACACTGACACATAACACACAACTCATCGATCAATGTATCAGGTCACAAGTCCACGTGTGGATGCCTTTATATTTGTGGCCACATAATTATAATTGAATCTTTTGCAAAATATATTACTCCAAGACTAACATCCGACGATAACACACATTTATACAACCGTAACCAACATAGCAAATCTCATACAATTATAACATATGCTCCATTTAAAACATCACATATACACATAAGGATAAAATCCCAAAATGATAGAAAGAAGGACGAAGATTCAACCTAAATACGGACAAATCCAAGTGAATTCACGACGACCGCGACGTGTAGAGATAACAGACGAAATAAACTTATGTTGGGCCTCGCTCGGGTTTGACCTTGCTTTCATAAGAGTTACCTAACTCTGCGGGACCAGTCCTACTATGAGCATCCGAGAGGAAATCCGGATCGACCTCTTCTTCGATTCTCCAAACATCCATCCCTCATTTGGTTCCTCGAGACGCTCCTCTTCAATCGGCTATATGTTAAATTTCTCATTGTTGATTCACTCACAAGTCGAGATCGCTACTTCATAACGTGTGCTAAGAAAACTACAAAATCCATAAATAATACCAAAAGGTGCAATTCATATTAGGTACTTAAATAATGGTGAAAACCAATATATATATATATATATATATATATATATATATATATATATATATATATATATATAGTAGACAAAATAGACAAATGAAAACTTTCCAATATATGTAGGTATATACTAGTTACGTACATGTAAACACATAGATCCTAAAATGCTATATGAAGGTTCCTGAGTTATAGTCTAGGCCAACCACCTAGTTCTCTATAACCTGTGGCTCTGATACCAATCTGTCACACCCAGCCAATGCAGAATCGTAAGGCATGATCAATAGGCATCATCACAACACAAGGCGTCAAAATAGAGAAATACTAAATGAATTAAAATTCGATATATAAAAGACACAAAGTGTCATGATAACACCTACAACATTTATCATTCAAATTCATATAGTGCAACCAACCAAGACAAAACAAATGAACATAGATTCCGCAATGCAAGCCTATGGTCCAACTAATTCCTCTTCCTAACTCTTCACACGTTTTGCTCACTTGAAAATGATGCTTAAAACATCAACAAAATTGTTGGTGAGAGTTACAGGTTTAAGACTCACTTAGGACACCGCGATCAACAAAAACAACATTTACGAACATATATGCTTGGCTATTCTATCACAACATAAATTCACATTTATCTGGGGTGGATCGTACCCTTCCGTCCCACAATTATCTCCGCGCAAGACTGAATATCTCCGCGCAAGACTGAATATCTCCGCGCAAGACTGAATATCTCCGCGCAAGACTGACCCACTTGACTAGCTAAGTCCGTTCGGGTCTCACACAAGGTCATGTCATCCTCACATACACATGCCTTACCACAATTAATATCGCATAGCAATAGCACAAAGCAACCATATATGTCGACACTTAAAACACATATAGAACACACATAAACGCTTCAAATAAATTCTAAACAAACTGACCAACCGGCTCAAACCACGGTTGTCACAGTAGACGCCTTCGTGAAATCCCACTTCAATCTCAAATAAGAAATACCAAGTCAACTCCGTAACCACCTTGACATTTAAGTACCCGATATCTAGTCGTTTGACGTTTAAGTGAATCTTATGAATGGTCGTTTTAAGTGTAATGTATTGTGTTTGTTTTGTTGCTGGTTTTGTTCTTGATTTGAATGCCATGTTAATCTGAAGCCCTAATTCATTCAGATGCCCACCTGATGCGCTGATCGAACTCCGCGGTGAGTTCGATTTTTTTTTGAAAAATTAGGTTTTTAAAACTAGGGGATTCTTTGATCGAATTGAGTCCTTGACGATGATTATTGCGCGATCTTGATAACCTTGGACTAACGATGAAATCACTTCTTTTTTTTTTATTTTTTTTTTTTTTTTTTTTTTTTTTCCTTTTTTTTTTTTTTTTTTTTTTTTTTTTTTTTTTTTTTTTTCGATCTTGATAACCTTGGACTAACGATGAAATCACTTCTGGTAACGAGGACTAACGGTGCAAATTCGGTCGAGACTAAATTCGATGAACTATTTCGATTCCCAATCCCGATTATCATTCTCGATTACCAATTTCGATTACCAATTTCAGTTACCAATCTCGATTAACAATTTCGATGGACTTTCAAATTCGATGAGACAAATTCGGTTGTCAGCACCTCAACTCAAATTTGATTGTCAGCACCTTACAATTTCGATTCCTTATCAAATTTGGTTGACCTTACACATCAAATTCGATTAGCACTTTTAAGGGAAATTAGATTGGCAGTTTAAAAAGTACCAAATTCGATTGCAGTACTTCTCCTTGATCAAATTCGATTGCAATACTTCAAATCCTATAGACATTTCGCAATTTCGTTTGACAATATGAAATTCGGTAGACACCTCAAATTTGACTAACACTTCAAATTTGATTAACATCTCAAATTCGGCCTGTCCTTTTCAAATTTGATTGAGAGTACAAACATAACCTAATTCGGTTGTACCATCAAACCAAAAAACGCACCTTAAACAACAAAACCAACAATTTAATCCATAAAGATTCAAACTTTATGCTGGATTTTTGTTTTAAACCCTTAAATGTAACAAAAAAAACACACGCTTTAAATCATTTTGACAGCAATAAATTAGCAAGAAATATGCGCTTTTTGTATGTTTTTGAGTCGTATGGTTTAGAAACAAAAATAAGCAAAGAAATAAGCCAAAATAAGCTATATTTCGACACAAACACAAATACAACACCTTTAAAGCTCTTATACCAACTTTTAACCATAAGATTTCACTAGCTGAACCACGATCTGGAGGTCGGGGAGGCTAAAATAAGTAGCTATCCATGTTTAGTGAGAGAAAAAGAGAAGAGAGGAAAGATGATATATTAACTTAGAGAGATAAACTGATATGGAACTTCACCCCTCATTGGAAGTAAGAAAGGGGTATTTATAGCCCTTGTGACATAACTATTATATTTTGACATTATTAGTCCTTACGTGTTACGACACTTTTAATTTTTTTTATAAAAGATAATTTAATTTGATGTTTACCAAAACTGACTTTAATTTTAACTCGTATTAACTAATTTAGAAACCTTTTTTTTAAATCTAGCTTTTCTATTGATCAAATTTCATTATTATTTTTAGATACATTTAATTCAGAAATGGCCGGTTTAGTTTATTCTATTATAACCCGTTTCCTTTTTTATAAAAAAGGAAAACAAAGTTTCATCATATCAAGCACAATACAATATTTTTCATATATTTAAACATCACTGGATTTTTAGCAACTCGTAATAAAACACTAAATTAACTAACATGATTAAAAACAACTACAGGATCATTCCAGTTCTCATAAAGGACAAAACTATTAACATTTTTTAACTTATAGTCACCATAGGATCCATGCTAAGGGGAGTTCCATGTTAACATGCTCCATGAAAAAATGGCAGCTCTGTGATTAGATTATTATTGTTATTGTAATAATTAAAATTTAACTCAGCAAGCATATTTTATTCACCCATTAACGCAAACCGAGTGTTTCGTAGGTAAATAAATCTATACATTGTCTTTATCAACGTCTTGTAATAACAAATCTTATCTTTTAATCTAAATCTAGACCTAAAACGTAAAAGAAATACAGACGAAAAATGATAAAAACGTGTGATGCAAAACCAAAAATGACACACTTTTCAAAAGTTGGAATTGTAGATAAAGATAACATAAAGTTTCGGGTAAACTAAATTTTTTGTCTATTTGGTTTGGGGTAGGCTATACATGCTCCTTAAAAAGCCATTTGTATCCCTTTGTTTTTTCGGTTTTTTTATTTTTTTTTTATTTTTTTCTAATTTTTTTAATTTTGTTTATATTATAAAGTTGTGAAACTGAACATGCGGAATAAAAATTATAAAGTTTAACGAGTCAAAAGTATGAACTAGCAAAAAATACGGAACATATGCTGATAAAAAACTGTGTTTTACTGTAAACATGGGGACAAAAAGAATCTTTAGTACATTTTTAATACTTTCCCGTGAGTCAGAGGATATCAATAATAGTACCCATTTGGTTTTTGATATTTGCACACCGCTAACTTTAATTATAAAAAAAAGGGTCATGTGGTTTACACACCACCCACACCACTAAATAATTTTTTTTTTTTTGATGGTGTGTGGATCCTGTTTTGATGGTGTGCCAACCCAACATGCTTAAAAAAATTGTCATTATTGTACACTCTTTGTCCCTCTTGCATTGACCGTTGGTCAGAGGCCTGCGAAACTGGTTGTGTTTGTTTTTAAAAAAATATTTGAATCATCTCTGAATCTGACCGGTCAAACAAGATCAGAAGCGGTTAGACATAAGGGTCGTTTGTTTTTTAGTTCTGAGTCAGACGCGATCATATGATATATATCTAAATGGATCATAGGTGGTGATTAGTTCTTTCTGGCTCTTAATGGCTATTTCTTACACCTTTCCATCATTGCTCCAAATTCCCTCTTGGATCTTCACACCAATCATTACAAGATAATAGACCTTTAGTGACATAGTTTCTAATGACACAAAAAAGTGTCAGTAAATCCAACATTTTAATGACACTTTTTAAAAAATATAAGCAAAAGCCTTAAATTTTGAGATTTGATGTCACTTTTTATAAACAAAATGTGTCACTAAAGGCAAAAAAAAACATTTCCTCACACTATTTTAGTGTCACTATATATAGATTTTTACCAACTAGACTTCTACCTACACTTTTTTAAGTGTGAGAGAAACAAATAAATCTTTTAGTGACATTTTTTTTATACTTTTGATGACACTTTTTTACTTTTAATGACACTTTTTTTTACTTTTGTTGACACTTTTTTCATGTGTGATTAGAAGACATTTTTTAGTGAATGTACGAGTCTTGCTAAAAAGTTGTTCGTGCATCAAGTTAACAATGAACAATTATTTTAAAATCATGCATCATGGAACACAGTTATTATAGAATTATGGGAGTTTTATTTGTACTTTGGTACCGGGAAACAAATAATGTGTTTGGTTTTATTTGTTGGATATTGTGAGGGTGATAAGCAAAAATTATGTTGACTGCATATGTGAGTGGCGTCGTATTAAGATTCAGTGAGTGAAATTACGATAAAAGACTAAAAGGGATTGTTATATAGCTAGGGTTATTTTTTGTTTTAGGTTTAGTTATAAGCATGTGTCGGGTTGTACAATGTGAGTTGTTAGTTGGTTCAAATCTAAAACACAGTCTAAATGGTCACAACTTGTTTGTTATAAATCTGTTTTATGAGCTGAAAGAATTATATGAATTTTGGAATTATAATTTGGACTACAAATAGTGTCGGGTTGAACTTTTCGGTTTCGCTGGATAATAAAACGAGCTAGTTTTCATGAAACCGACGAATTGAAGTAATAACCATAACACGTTTATTGGCATAGGTGAAGCGAGAGGATGTGTTGATGAATTTCAATATTGAAGTTTTGTTTTCAAATATATTCATCTTCAAAGATATATTCAAGCTAATTGAAATCATTTATACAATTATAAAAAAACAAATAATATTATTTCATCAGATTCAGACTTTATTGTCACATCTTACTAATATTCAAACTTAGACTCGAAACATCTTAATGAAACAAACACATTCTAACATACCCTCATCTCTTACTTTGATTTTCTATGAATTTACAATTAATTTAAAATAAAAATTGAAGAACACTAATAACATCAAAACCACACACCTATAATTTTTTTAAGTTTCTCATTTTGTTCTTTTGCTTAACAAATATATTTTTATTGCTAGACACTAAGTAATCTGCTACTCAACATACATGAAGAGATCTACTAAAAAGAAAAACTAAAATAAATAAAAAACTAAATACATTTAGCGAGACATTTCAACTAATTTTTTTTAAGGGGAAATACATCTATTTTTGTAAGTACATATGAGATATGAGGTTGTGATTTCTTCGCACCCTTTCTGTGGTCGGAAAAGTCTTCCACGTTACAATAAGCCAATGGTACAAACATCAAAGCATTTGGATTCAGAGTTGATGAAGGGCAATCCTTGCTGATGTAGCATCACATCTATTGGCATTGATTTTGATTTTCAAGATAGTATATTTGAAGCCGAGCTCAAGCTCTCTGAAGTTAAAGCTCGAGCTTTGAAATGCCACTCATTGTAGGAGATGGTCCGAAGAAATGTCATATTTGTTAAAGTTAGATGTGTAAAAAAAGCCGGTTTATGAACCGAACCGCGAAAAAAACCGAAATCGGTTTCTTTTAAAACCGGTGTTTTTGAAACCCTTAAACCGAACCGACGGTTTGTAACCGGTTTAAGAGAAATCGACCGGATTGGTTTGTAAACCGGTTAAACCCAGTTTTTAACCGAACATGTTACATAAAAACCGGTTAAACCGGACGAACCGAACCGGTTAAGCAATTTCAATATGAAAACCGGTTTTTAACCGAATCGGTTTTAGTTAAAATCGATTGATAAAACCGGTTCGGTTTTAAAAAAAACCTGAAATATTCACCTCTAGTTAAAGTGATGTTTTTTATTGATTAAAAAGAAAAAGAAATGTTTTTTTGTTTGTTTTGATCAAAAGTAAAAGTCACTGTTCATACAATGAGTGGTATTTCAAAGCATACTATCTTTGTTAAAGTTATGTTTTTTGTTGATTGAAAAGAAAAAGAGATCGTTCTATGGTGCAATGGACCACAGCAAAGCGTGTTGGTTTTGGTCATTATGAACTTTGAAGCACGATGCTCACAACTTATTGAGAATTAAAAGTGTTAAAGGAACAAAACCAACAAGTCTTCAGTGAAGACAGTTAAAAGTTTGCAAATGCACTACGCAAAGAAAAAAAATGAGAAACTTTTTAAAAAAAATTGGGTATGCGGTTTTGATGTCTTTGGTGTTCTTGTAAAACTAGTTGTAAATTTAACAGAAAATCAAAACAGGGAAGAAGATGAGGGTATATTAGTCGTTTCGCAGCCCATTTGACCGATGGTCAACTAAAAGGGACGAGGAGTGTAACAAAATGTGAATGACAATGACATCTTTTGTAATTAAAGTTTGAAAGTGGCTGAGAGTGCAAAAATCAGAAGCTACAAGGACAAAATCTGTAATTTACCCTAAAGTTTTCTTTGATCATATGAAGAAATTTACTTTGAGCATTTCTATTAGTTTAAGGGCTAGATCCAAACTTCTAATAATAAAAACTCAAATTACAGTTTTAACCCCTGTATTAGTCTTTATATACCTCGTCAATGTTCATAGTATCCTAATTTCTAACATCTGACCATTAACTTTTCTCTCTCTACATTCTCCAACTAAATCCACCACCTTATTCATTTTTCTTGCAAAAAAAACCATGATGCAAATCGGATCAACACTTCCACCAATCAATCTTAATACATTTCAGGTCAAAAATACAGGAAATTTGCGTAGTTATGGGTCACCTAAAAAACATTTAGAAAGAAGCAATTGTTTCTCAAAGAGCAGGATGATGACAACCAAGGTTTCAACGAAACAACATATAATGAATCTTGAAAAACTTATAGGAACAAAACCTCATGTTATCTTACATGAGCCTGAAAATAAGGAGGATGGAAGTTCTGATAATGGGTTGGTTGAAAATGGAGGGAGAGGTTTGTTAGAAGGGTTGAACTTGTCTCGGGTCTGGCCCGAGAACAAGACCGCGGAGGAGATGTCTCCGCGACAACTTAACCGCTTAAGAAAGTTGTTGTCTAAAAATGGGATCGAGTATTCTCCAAGGAATAGTTTAGCTCATAGGTGGAGGGAGTATCATGGGAGTAATAATTGGTCAGGGTTACTTGATCCTTTAGATGAGAATCTAAGGCGAGAGATGATTAGGTATGGCGAGTTTATTCAATCGGCTTACCATTGTTTTCATTCGGATCCTGCCACGTCTGCGGATGAAGCTCCTTCGCCACGACAAGTGGCTTTGCCCTGTAAGTCTTATAAGGTGACGAAGAATCTTTATGCAACTTCGTCTGTAGGGTTGCCAAAATGGGTTGATAAGCTTGCACCAGGGCTTGATTGGATGAGTCAAAGGACTAGTTGTATTGGATATGTTGCGGTTTGTGATGATCTGAAAGAGATTTCACGTATGGGACGGAGGGATATTGTGATATCCCTCCGTGGGACTGCCACATGTCTTGAATGGGCTGAAAATATGAGGGATTTGCTGGTTGAAATCCCTGGAGAAAAGAATCCTAAATATGGGCAACCAAAAGTAGAGTGCGGGTTTTTAAGCTTATACAAAACGGGTGGAGCTCACGTCCCGAGCTTGGCTGAGTCCGTGGTTGAAGAAATCAAACGATTAAAGGAGCTTTATAAAGGTGAAACTCTAAGTATTACGGTGACAGGGCATAGCCTTGGTGCGGCGTTAGCACTATTGGTGGCAGATGATTTAAGCACTTGTGCGAAAGACATGCCACCAATAGCTGTCTACACCTTTGGTGGCCCTCGTGTTGGAAACCGTGGTTTCGCCAAACGTTTAAGTTCCCAAAAGGTGAAAGTGCTACGTATTGTGAACTCTCAAGATCTAATCACTAAGATGCCAGGGATGTTTGTAAGTGAAAAACTAGATAAAAAGCTAAGAGAGACAACCATTGCTAATAAAGTCCTAAACATGCTTGATAACAACATGCCATGGGCATATGCACATGTTGGGACAGAACTTAGACTCGACACCAAAAGCTCTCCATACCTAAGACCGGACGCTGATGTGGCATGTTGTCACGACTTGGAAGCATATTTGCACTTGGTGGATGGTTTTCTCGCATCCAATTGTCCTTTTAGGGCAAACGCTAAGAGAAGCTTAAGGAAATTGGCTGATGAACAAAACTCGAATATGAAGAAATTATATACAAGCAAGGTATCGGAGCTGAAGTTAAGTTTCAAACGTAAAGAGGTGCAATTTGCAAATTGTTTGCCGAGTCCTTCTCAATAAAACCCTTTAGAAACGAGCTTGTACAATGTATCCAGATTAGCTGTTTTGTTTTTTCAAGAAGTATAATGAAGCCTTCTTGTTTATGTGTACATCTCATTGGATTCCTTTATAAGTTCGATCTTAATTAACACTAGAATCTTTCTTAAGCTCATTATCTATGTAAAAACAAAATATGATAACATAACTGATATATAACATGTTAGGTTTGAGGTGAGTTATTTTGCATACTAGTTTCTCTCTACATACCAATGAACAAATCTAAACCATCCATTTCGTTAGATTAAAAAGACAAGAATTAAGATTAAAAAAAACATGGAGGGACCAAAAGTGTAAATTTACTAAAACTCACACCACCACTCCCTCATTATTTTTAGAGTTGGCAAATTTTGCCCAAATTGCAATTAATTGACTTTTTTGACATTTTGTATGTATTTTAACTTTTTTCCTTTTTTTACGTTCTTATACGTTTTTTTACGTTCTTATACGTTTTTATACGTTTTCGTCCGTTTTTTACGTTTTCGTTTGTT
>BQNB010123752.1:0-5000 GCA_026074375.1 Tanacetum coccineum
AACAAGAAAATACTTTGGATTGTGTATTCTTGGTTTTGGACTAATATTTGCAGGCTAGGCATATTGAGTATCTAGTATTAAATTGAGGGAGGCTAATAATGTCAACATGCAGTCAAGAAGGAATGGAAGGACATGTAACATCAAACAAAGGTGTGTGATGTATCAAACACCTTGGCAAATCAAAAGAGGCCAGGACACAAAGATACCTCAGTCTAGTGGTCCCCTTAAAAAGCTTGGTGATAAGGCTGTCCATAAGAAGTTGGGTGACAGAATGGAAAGGGCTGCCACTACTGCTTCTAGCTTATAAGCAGAGCAGGACAGTGGTAACAACAATAGGACCCAATCCTTGGTAACACTTAATGATCCAAGTACTTAGGGAACTGGTTCGGGTAGTGGTCCCAGGTGCCAAGATACCATATCGGGGGTGTAGATGCTCAAACTAGGTTTAAGACTACATCTAAATAGTCCAATGATCCACCTCTCTCAAGAGATAACACACTTAAAAGTGGGGAGGACAGTATGAAACTAATGGCATTGATGGAACATTGTACAAAACAGTCTGAATTGGTAAGAAAAATAAAAGAGAGAGATAGTAAGCTAAAAAACAGAAAGAGAATTGTATGATAAAACAGAAAGAGTGAATTGGTAAGAAAAAGAAATGAGAGATTTAGTGAGATGAAAAACAGAAAGAGAGATTATGCGAATCCAAATTTATGGTGGCAACGCTTGTTGGAACAAAATTGAAGTTGATACTGCTAGGTATAAACTTAACACTGCCAGTATTAAGTTAGTACTGCCAAGCATATCTTAATACTGCTGGGTAAAGTTAATACGGCTAGGCTTAAAGTTAGTATTGCTATGCTAAAATTAGTACTAGTGAGTGACCGTTAGTACTGTTTGAGGCATAACAAAATTTCCTTAATTAAAAATAGCCGTTGCAAAATTTCCGCCAACTACTAAGCCTATAGGTTTGACTAATTTGGAGAAGTTCTGATCTTTCTATAAAATCATTAGCTTTCTTCAAGATAAGAACAAATTTCATTCAATCATTCAAATCAAAACCCTAAGTGCTCTCTACATAATCTCAATTAACTTTGCCAAGCTCACACACTCTCATATACAAACAAATCCCAGAACCCTAATCTAACTTCTTTTCATCAAATGGCAACTTTGGATTTCTGCGACAAGCACAACATGATTGCTTACTTACAAAAGTCTGAAGGAAGTGAAGGTTTTCATCAGATAGTGGATTTTATAAATATATGTCACATTAAGTATGGTCTAATCTCACTATCTATGTTTCTCTCACAGAACAGTTTTGGCAAACTGCTTCTGCTAGCACACTTGAGAATGGAGACATGGAAGTCATTGCAACAATAGATGGGAAAGTCAAGGTTGTTTCTGAGGCATCTATTAGAAGACATCTCAAGTTAGAAGATTCTGATGGTATTAGCACTTTGCCTACTACAGAGATTTTTGAGCAACTTGCTCTAATGGGGTATGTGTCCAACTCTGATAAATTAACTTTTCAAAAGGGACATTTCTCCCCTCAGTGGAAATTTTTGATTCATACCATCCTTCACTGTTTAAGTTCCAAGAAAACTGCTTGGGAACAATTTAGTAGCAATATAGCAACTGCTATCATTTGCTTGGCCACAAACAGAACCTTTAATTTTTCCAAATTGATTTTTGATGGCATGGTGAAAAACCTGGAAAGTAAGTCTAAATTTTTGATGTATCCAAGATTTATACAAATCTTTTTGAACAAGCAAAAGAGACTGCTTCTACCTCACCAAAGAACCTATATTGCTCCTTCCCTTACCCAAAAACTGTTTAGCAATATGAAGAGGGCTTCAAAGGGATATACTGGGGTGGACACTCCATTGTTTCAAACAATGCTTGTTCAGGGTCAGATATTACAGGGTGAAGGATCAACAATCCCAGTTGAGTCCCATCACACACCCATAGTTGCTCCATCAACCTCACAACCACATCATTCACCAACACTTAGGGATTTTATCAGACAGGAAACTGTTGCAGAAGAGGCTGCTACCATGCCCCATGATTCACCTCTCCCAAGAGTTCACTCACTTAGAAGTGACGAGGGCAGTATGACACTTAATGAATTGACGGTTCTTTGTACCACATTATCCAAGAAAGTGGCGACTTTGGAATCCGACTTAAAGCAGACCAAACTGACATATGGTGCTGCTTACACTAACCCTATCAAGAAAGTGAAGAAGTTAGAGCACAAAGTAAAGTCAAGCAAAGCTAGAAGAAGGGTCAAACTTGTTGTTTCAGAAGATGAAGATGAGTTGGAGGATCCTTCCAAACGGGGGAGGAAGATTGCTCAGATTGATGAAGATGATGGAATTACTCTAGTACAGATAGTTGCAAAGACTCATGGAGGCAATGAGAGATTTAGAGAACCTAATTTTAATTTATTACTCCTGAAAGAAGATTATACTGCTGAGCCAGTAGTTAAATATACTGTCTAATGTACCAGTTAGTACTGCTGGTGCAAAAGTTAGTACTGTCAGCCCTGAAGTAAGAAACTACTGGTGAAAGTTTAGTGTATATCAGAAGAAGTGCAACAAAGAGAAAAGATAAAGGCAAAGCTATTATGAAAGAAGCTGAACTTGTTCAAAAGAAGACAAAGTTGCAACTAGAGCAAGAAAGACTTGGGTTGGAAGAAGCTCTGAAATTGCAAGAACAACTTGATGAAGAAGAAAGACAAAGGATAGCCAGAGTTCATAAAGAAGCTAGCACTTTCAATGCTGAAGAATGGGATAACATACAAGCTCAAATTGAAGATTGCTCAGATTGATGAAGATGAGGGAATTACTCTAGTACAGATGAGTGCAGAGACTCAGGGGAGGCAAGAGCATGATTTTGAGGAACCTGATTTTGAGTTTATTGCTCCTGAAGAAGATTATACTGCTGAGCCTGATATTAGTACTGCTAATGTACCAGTTAGTACTGCTGGTGCAGAAGTTAGTACTGTCAGCCCTGAAGTAAAAAACTACTACTAAAAGTTTAGTGTAAATCAGAAGAAGTGCAGCAAAGAGAAAAGATAAAGGCAAAGCTATTATGAAAGAAGCTGAACCTTTTTAGAAAAGAAAATGTTGCAACTAAGCAAGAAGTTACTTGGTTGGAAGATAGCTCTGATATTGCAAGAACAACTTGATGAAAGAAGAAAGACAAAGTGAAAGCCAGGAGTTTCATGAAGAGCAGCACTTATCCAAAATGGGGGGGGGGGGGGGGGGGGGTGGGGGGGGGGGGGGGGGGGGGGGGGGGGGGGGCTGAATAATGGGATAACATACAAGCTGCAAATTGAAGCTGAAGAAGAGTAGCACACATTTTACAAGTACAGAGAAAGAGAAAGAATTCTGAACTGACAAGGCAAGAATTTAACTTTGTAAGCTTATAAATGAAAGAAATAGAAAATTTGCCCAACAAAGAGCTGAACAAAGAAGGAACAAGCCCATGACTCAAGCTCAACAAAGGACTTACATGTGTAATTATATCAAGAATATGGGAAGTCACACTCTACAACAATTGAAGAAACTTTCCTTTGATGAGATCAAGGAGTTATTTGAGACCACAATGAAGAGGGTAAATACTTTTACTCCAATGGAGAGTGATGATACAGTTCCTAAAGTTGTAGCTGGAAGCTCAAAGAGAGATGTTGAACAAGAACTTAATCAAGAAATTTCAAAGAGACAAAAGATAGGAGAAGGCTCAGAACCAGCTAAAGAATCAAAAGATGAGCTGTCTCAAGAACAACTACAGCAGCTAATGATCATAGTTCCAGAAGAAGGGATGAATGTTGAAGCCCTACAAACCAAATACCCAATCATTGACTGGGAAGTTTACACTGAAGACTCAAGAATGTATTGGAAGATCATCATATTAGGTAAACACTACAGAGGTATTATTAGATCTTTGAAAGAAGATATGCAAAGAATTTTTGACAGTGATAGATCTAGTCAAACATGGAGTCTAGTTCTTGAAAGATTCAACTCCTAGAACCCTACTGAAGATAAAGAAAGAGAATTTGGGTAGATGTTGAAAGTTGTTTAAACCAGATGATAATGATACTCTATGGAAGCTTTAAAGGTATATGCATAATCCTTTGAATTGGATGTTATATGATACATGTGTTGTTCATTATGTGTCTACAGAGAGAGGACATGATATTTTCATGCTGGCTGAGAAAGATTATCCACTGACAAGAGCACTTATGACTTTGATGCTGTGTAACAAGCTGAGAGTGGATCAATATTCTGATATGGCAGATGAGCTTTTAAAGAAAATCTTCATACTAGCAAACAGACCAAGACAGTAAAGTGTTTGAAAGCATCCTCTCAGCACAGATGGTTTAATTCAGAGAAACTTGTAGATTTGAATGATAATTACAAGTTTAGGGGAGGATTGTTGGGAATTAAGGGCTTCTACAAAGTTTATACTACTTCATTTCAACTTATACTCAAAAGCCAAGAGAATACTTAGTACTATTTACTGTTAAGCTTAGTTAGTACCTGCCAAGTTCAAATTGGGGAGTTAGTACTGAGGCTAGTTTATTAGTACTGTTAGTTAGTACTGTTAGTTATATAGTTAGTACTGCTAAAGTGATATGCATGAGTTATATTAGGAATAGATATGCATGATCACTTGACGCATTTTGTAAGCCTATTAGGGTTTCCTTAGTGTATAAAAGGAACCCTACGGCATTGATCTAGATATCAGTTTTTCATATTAGTATTCATAGCTTGTATAGAAATCATAGTTAGTATTCAATATATTGAAAGTTTAGTAAAGATCTTGTTTTTACTGTTTCATTGTTCTTCTTAGTATTGCAAACTAGATTCCGCATAGTTTGTGATATTCTCAATCTTAGTTTCTACTATAGTTTTCTTAGATCTATCCAATATAACTAAGCTTTAACAAGCTAAGTAAGTTCTGTTCAAAAGGGATTAACAATCATGCTTACATTTGTC
>BQNB010123752.1:7500-16997 GCA_026074375.1 Tanacetum coccineum
AATAATAATAGTGGTTACTATTTTTATAAACACCCAACAAGTCTTGTATCAACCCGTTGACTTTCAAAAGTCAACGTTGGACTTTATTTGACTTGACTTTATGTATATATATATTGTCTAGATATGACCCGCTCAAAATGGCCACTTATATCACATTTTCATGACTCGGACTCTAAAGAGATTTTATGTAAAACGACGTTCTGGACAACTTTTTAGTTTTGGCCAAAACCTGAAACTCGAAGGAAAATGACCAAAATGCCCCCTGCAAGTTTCTACAGGAACTTGTAACATTTTTAAGAAAGTGCATAATTTGACTTTCAGTTTTGACCCGTTATTACGCGATTTTAAAACTAACAAACCTCGCTGCAAAGCAAACGACATTCCGAACAACTTTTGTGTTTCGCCGAAAGGCTGAAACGGACTCGAAAGTGCTCAAATCGGACGTTTAAAATTCTGCCAGCAACTAAATAAATTGCAATAGCTATTTGAAAATTTATAAGTTTTCAAATCTTGTTTTCGTCGTAACTTCTTCGTTATTAGGAGTAACGGGGCGTTCGAATTACCGAAACGATCGTAAAAATACCCTCTATCATATTTTTTAAACCAAAATCATATTTTATAAAATCTTGAACCTCGTTTTCCGCGCCAAAAATTCTGCTCAAATTTGACATTTACAAAACACGCCAAAATTAATTTTCGGCCCAAAAGTTCATTCACGGCACATTTAAAATGGCCTATAATCAATACTCAGCTCGCTCAATCAACCAATAACAAAATATAAACTAGATGACGCAAGATCTCTCGGATTTCATCACATGCATTAACCGAAAATCAATCGAATCGCTAAAATGAAAATAACACTAGTATTAGATATACTTACAATGCTATACGAAGCAAGATCGGACAAAGAAAATTTTGTCTCGTTCCTTTTCTTTTCTAGCCGTGGCTCGGACCAAGCCAAAAACCAAAACCGAACTTTTTCCATTTAAACCGAGCTTCTAATAACGATAATCTAGCTATTTTAAACAACCCCTTTTAAACCGAAACTTTTCAATCTAACCCGAAACCCAACTTCTTCAAAACCTAATGCATGTGAGATTTTATTACATGGAAACGTAGGCCTTAACACAAGGATTAATATTTTGTAACTTGATTATAATGCATGTCGGAATTTAAGTGGCGATGGTTGTTGGATTGTGGTGGCCGGCGGCTATGGTGGGGAGGAGGGACAAGGAAAACAAATTTTTGTAAAAGAAGAAAATTTGTGTATGTGCTTGTTTATATAGGGATTTAGTTTGGCCATTTAACACAAATGGTCCTCCCTTCCTTTTAGTCCTTTCAAAATAAGTACGAAGGGTGTTTGTTTCGTCCCTCTAACCGACCATAAGCTCGGGTCTCGCCACGCTCGTAGATATTTGTATTTTCGTCACACTAAATTTTAGTTTAAAACATTTAATAAAATGTTACTCACGTCAAAATAAAGTTTTGACTCGGTTTCGACTAACTCGAGACGAGGACGATAAAATACAAATTATCATCATAAAAATAATAACGAAGCGTGTCAAAATTTCTACGATAGCGCGGTCAAACATTGACTTGCAAATCGACTAGAAATAAAAATTTCTAAATTCCGTTCGTAATAAAATACAAAAATAACTATTCATAACAAATAAAATTTTAAATGTCGACGTTCGTTCACATCAACTTATAAAACAATAGTTATGACGTCGAATCCGCGACCATCATATGTGTCATAAAACTCGGGTTGTTACATGCCAAGAGTGGGGGAGGTTCATCTCCCACCTTCCATTTTCCTCTACTTTAGCTTTCGAAGGTCCGTTACCCTTGATATTCCTTCCAATTCTACTTATTTCCCTGTTCGGAGCTTCTTTAAACCCGACTACCCTTTCACGCTGTCTACGAACCCTAGGTGATCTCGTGCGAAGTGGTGGAGTGACTTCCCTGGTTCGTTCAGGCCTTGGTTCCATCTCGAGTTCTTCATCGTAGTCTTCACTGAAATACTCCAATTATGTTTGGAGATCTTCGTTGTGTATCTGCCTTCGTCTATCTCTTAAAAGAGATTCTAGGATTTCATAGTTGGATTCTATGAAAGCAGGACTAATCATGGGGGCAGGATCAGTCGAAGTGGAAGCACGATAAGCAAATGGCATGTTTCCAGGGGTAGTGGCAAACACGGTAGTAGTTACAAGTGGTCTTTCAGTGGTATTGATGTTGGGTATATGAGGTGGTGTCGAGAAACCCGGTGGTGGTGTCGTTTCTCTTCTGTTAGTCATGCAGAAAAAGTAGGTGAAGTGGTTTGGAGGTTACTTGACTTGGTTTGGACGAGACTAATTGTTTCTGGTCTCACGGATGGCGCCATTGATTGTGAAAATATGGGTACGATCAGGCTTCGATGGGATCGAAGAGTTCTTGGGATGCTTGAGGGATTGCCAAGTCTTGGATAACCTGTGTCAACACAAATAGAAACACTACGTTAAGTGACGCACAGGGGGTGTCCTTGCGAATTACCTCCGGTGTGAGAGTAAGTATAAGCTTTTATGATGTAAAGTAAGTATGTAAGTATGTTTGAGTGTGTGAAAGTCTTAGTCATACCTAGAGACCTTGCCATCTATTTATATGTGTCGAATAGGATGGGATGAGGCCTAGCACAAAAGCCGATGATCGTGGAGGTGTCCCATGTTTTGAGGGTGATTGCAGGAACTGTATACCACGTTATCTACCTTGGCAGGAAAGCTTTGGTGGAGAGGGAGATCGTGGGTGTTTGACTTAAACAAGTCTGACCTCTGCCCTAGTTTTGTCGAAGGCCTTACCGCGAAGGGTTTGGGGCCTTCGTATGGCGGATTCTCATACTGGTAACTGTCTCAAAGATAGTTTTATGCCACTTGAAACTATTCGAAGGTTTCAAAGTACAATTGGGAGAAGATCTCATTCAAGCTCGAAGGGGAGGCCTTCGAGCCGGAGGGGAGTATACGTCATCAAACAGATTGATCATTTTGATTAGTTTGACCATTTTGGTCAGATGAAACTTTAATTTCAAGAACAACTGGTTCAGGACATTCATAGGGTTCTATGAAGGACACATCATTGTTGTTTGTTTGATACCTTTTTGAGAAGGCTCATAAGGATGAAGATATTCATCAGGTGGATATCTTTCATTTTTAGCAATGTTGATGTTGTCAACTGAAGGTTTTAAGAATTTGATAGCATTAGGGATTTCATCAAATGTGATGTGAAAGGTTTCTTCAGTTTGCTGTCTTCTTGTGTTGAAGACTCTAAAAGCCTTGGAGACCAGTGAGTATCCAAGAAGATAACTATCATCAGCTTTTTCATCAAACTTTCCTAGGTGATCTTTATGATTATGGATGTAAACTGGACATCCAAAGACATGAAGAAGGTTGATGTTTGGGATTCTCTTACGAAAAATTTCATAAGGAGTTTTAAGATGTCTTTTTACAATGGTGGATCTGTTTTGAGTGTAGCATGCAGTGGCTACAGTTTTATTTCAGCATTGTTTTGAGAAGACGGATCCTGAAAGCATTGTTCTTGCAGCTTCTATGAGGGTTCTATTTTTCCTTTTAGCAACACCATTTTGTTTAGGTGTGTAGGGAGAGGAGAAGTTTTGAGAAATCCCTTTTTCATCACAAAAGTTAACTAAGATGCTATTCTTGAATTCAGTACCATTGTCAGTTCTGAGTTGTTTAACTTTGATGTCATTTTGATTTTTAACTCTTTTAATGAAGGACATGATAGTTTAAGGTGCTTGACTTTTCTTCTTCAAGAAGTATACCTAGGTGTACCTTGAGTACTCATCAACAATGACAAGGGTGTACTTTTCATGGTTAATGGACCTAGGAGTTACAGGTCCAAATAAATCCATGTGAAGAAGATGAAGACATTTCTTGATAGAAAATGTATGTTTTGTTTTGAAGCTGGCCCTATGATGCTTTCCTTTTTCACATGATGAACATGGTTTGTCCTTTGAGTAGACAAGTGAGGGAAGACCAATAACAAGATTTTGTTTTGCTAGTTTGTTGATTGTTTTGAAGTTTAGATGAGCAAGTCTTTTATGCCAAATCCAGTTGAGATTGTCAAAGGCTTTGGCAAAGAAACAAGGTTCTTGTGCAGAAGATGTCATGTCAAGAACATATACATCTCTTATTCTTAGAGCAATCATTACAACTTCTTTGTTGGAGTTGAAGATTGTTCCTCTTTTCTCATCAAACTAAACAATATATTTAGCATCACATAGTTGACTAATGCTAATTCAATTGTACTTAAGACCATTTACAAATGCTACTTTTGTGAAAACTATACCATTACATTTGATAGAACCATAACCTTTAGTTGTGCATGTAGAGTCATCTCTAAACACCACTTTAGGTCCTGGTTGTTCCTCATATTTGTGCAGGTAACTCTTGACACCAGTCATATGCCTTGAGCATCCACTATTCAGGTACCAGATGGGCTTCCTGATGTCACACTACATAAATACGTTCAGAATGGTTAGTTTTGCTTAGAAACCCACCTTTTAGTGGGAGTCTTGGATCTGTTAGCATTTGATAATTCAACCCTGGTTGATTTTAGAGCTTTAGTCTTTTTGGCTTAAAGTGTTTCACCTCTTTTAAACCATTCAATATCATAGTGATCAATTGTGGTATGAGTTGAGCTACCACAAGCTTCACATTTTTTGAAGGTATGTTGAGGATTTCTTGAATTGATCTCTCTTTCTAGAGAGATAATCCTGTTATGACCATTTGTGTCATGGTCATAACTTCCACATAATCTACATATGGGATAGTATAAACATTCATTGGATAAATTATCTATACATCCACAGTGTATGCAAGGTGGAAAGAAGCGTTTTGATGGTCTTGGGATTTTAGATCTTGATGAAGATTTACCCAGACTTTTGAGATGCTGAGACATATTCATGGTGGAAATGTATTCAGCATGATCATAGGTTCTGTGATCAGTTCTCTCACACTTTTTACAAAACAAAACCTTGTAACAATTCTCCGAGAGATGATTGTTTAGGCCACATAGATCTAGAGGTGGGCAAAAAAACCGGTTTTCAAACCGGTTTCCGGGTTGAAACCGAAAACCGAACCGGTCAACCCCGGTTTTGACCAAACCGGTTTCGGTTTTTGGCCAAACCGGCGGTTTGGAACCGGTTTGGCTTTTCACCAAAACCACCGGTTTGACGACCGGTTTTTTGAACCGGTTTCAAAAACCGGTTTGGAACCGAACCCGATTTTCTTATCACATTGGAGGACCCGGGAATCACACTTTTTCTGATTTTCTTATCCTATGTAGATTTTCTTGAGGATAACTGGATAGGATAACTGATTTTCTTGTGCTATAAATAAGGGTGTTGTATTACAACTTAAATCACAACTTACATTACATACAATCCTTCTTAAGCAAAAAAAAAACCTATCCACCTCAATGGCAAGTGAATCCGCCTCAACTACCACCGGTGTTGGTTCAACAAGTGCACTGACAATTCGTGAAATCATACCAACCAATCGAACCCCCGAAGTTTGGAAAGACTTCAACATGTGCATTATGACCAACGGTCAGAAAAAAGCTCAATGCAAGTATTGCTTTCATTTCTTATCGGAGGGTTCCAACACGACGTTGAAGAATCATATAACTCATCCGCATTGTGAAGTATTAAAGGCGCAGCAGAATCAGAATCCGGAAGCGGGGCAAACGTCGATGGGACGAGATGGGCAAATTTTCATGTACAATCCGGATTATCTTCGTGAACAATTCGCGGGTTTGGTGATTCAACGAGGGTTACCATTCAACCACTTTGACCACGAGCAGACAACGAGGGTGTTCCAGAACACTATGCAACCAAGATACACTCATGTAAGTCGTTCTACTCTCAAACGTGATGCAATGAAATTATGGGTAGCGGCTAAACAAGCAACAATTGATGGTTTTGCTAACTTAAATACTAGGGTCAACCTAACAACGGATGTATGGTCCGCTCCTCATAATTTGCCCGGTTCTTACATGTGTGTTACCGCACATTGGATTGAACCTAGTACTTGGCAAATGATGAAGCGGGTCATTTCATTCGAAGAATTTCCGTCTCCTCACACGGGTACAAACTTGAAGTATATGTTGGAAAAAGTCTTTGTCATTTATGGTTTGCAAGAAAAAATTATGTCAATTACTTTGGATAATGCTAGCAACAACACAAGCGCCATGGAAAAACTAATATTAAAATACAACCCACCAATGGCGGGTAGGTTTTATCATAGTCGTTGTGTTGCACACATCATTAACTTGGTTGTGCAAGCTGGTTTAAAGGTCCCCATAATTAATCAAATGAAAGAGTCTTTCAAACAAATGTTAAAAGATGTTTTTAAATCTGGTGATAAAATCCGAAAACGCTATATTAGAATCTGTAGGGATGCAGATAAACCTTGTTATTCACCAAATTGGGACGTTGATACACGATGGAACTCCACTTTTGAAATGTTCGAAAGTGGTTTGAAACAGAAAACCACGTTGGCGTATTTTCATGACATTTTGGTCAATAAGAATGGTAGAAGGTTTAAAAAATTTCCGGTGGAATATTGGGTTATGATTGAAATGTTAAACCCATTACTTGAAGTGTTTCAAAATGCTACGGTTATTTTGTCGGGGGTTTACTACCCAACATCTCCATTGGTACTTCAACAGATTTTTTTCATTAGTTGCAAATTATCTGAATTAGAAACTTGAGGGGGGGTGTTGTCTTGTATTGGTTAACAATGAAGAAAAACTCTTAGGAAGTATTTTGCAAACATTCCACCGTAATTACTTGTTCAGCGCTTTTAAATCCTTGTTTTAATATATCCGGGGGTTGACTATCTTATCGAAAAATATATATGTATGGGACTTGGAGTTTCAAAATGATTTGGTTTTTGAAACCTAGGTCATTGGATTGGTTTCACGAATCTTTTCAAGGTTTGTATAATATGTATTATACAAAATATGGTACTAACCATACTCAATCAACAAGTGGTAGGGGTTCTTCATCGGGGGTGAGTCGTGATCCTTATGCTCGTTTGCTACACGGTTTAAAAGGACATACAAAAAAAGGCATAGAATGATCCTACTGCCCTGCGAGTATGAGCAATATCTCAAAGCGGATTTTGTTACATCTTCATCCCAGGACTTTGAACTTTTTGATGTATTGGGGTTATGGAAAGCAAAGGAGAATCAGTTTCCGGTTCCTATCCCGCGATGGCCATGGATATATTAAGTGTCCAAGACTTTCTTCGGGTTAGCTTTGAATCACGCATTTTCAACATAGTGGTTGGTGGTTTGTTGACAGTCGAAGAACAAAACTAACTCCGGAGTCTTTAGTGATGTGATGTGCTCTGAAGGATCACTTAGGACGCTTTGGGAGCGTAAAACAAGAATCTTCTCAGCTTGAACTATCCCATTAGACGTTGAAGAAGGTGTACTTTAATGTCGAGGTGCAACAAAATGAAGCACTCAACTTTACGATCAAGAACATTGCGTTACGATGCTAGTGCGAGGCTCTTCAGGAGAAGAACCACGGCTAATTATATGATGGCAGCAGAGCCAAAGATGACCAAACCGGAGATGGACATGATGGGTCTATGTCACATGGTTACTACTAGTATTGTGTTGTATTTTAAATTTTCTAATGTTGGGTTGTATTTCCTTTATGTTGTATTTCCTTTATGTTGTATTTCGTTTATGTAATATTATGGTTTGTATTAAATAAAAGTTGAAGGTTATTCAGTTTATAGTATAACAACACAAAAAATCAAAAAAAAAAACCCCGACCAAACCGGTTTTACCGGTTAACCGGAACCGAACCGGTTTAAAACCGGCAAACCGGTTTCACCTCAATAGGTAAGAAATCGGTTTCAAACCGGTTCCGGTTTTTGGCAAACCGGTTTTTCCTCCGTGTTGACCGAAACTGGTTTCTGTTTGACCCAAACCGAACCGATCTGGTTAACCGGTTTGCGCACGACTACATAGATCACAGTTCTTTTTTAATTATGTTTTGTATTTGTTTTGAAGTGTAATTTATGGAACCTGTTGTGGTTGATTATTTCTAGAGTAAGATGACTGATTCTTGCTAATTTTTAATTTTAGGTTGTTAAGTTCTTTCATTACAATATCCAACGGAGGATCGTCTTCAATTTTCACACTCTTTAGTTTACCAGCAGGAGCTGAGTTAACTTTTGAAGCTGAAGGGCTTTTGTTACCCTTAGCAGAAGCTGAGGATGGTTCATTTATTGTGACACCTTTTAAAGTTTCAGCTTTGAATGTAGAATTTAACCTCAAAATTGATTTGATAGTCTTTGGTCCAGAATTAGGTTCAGCACAATCTAACTTCTTTAGTGGAGGAAGAGGGGTGCTACAGACTGAAGATTCATCCGCTAAATCATACTCAGTCGCTGAAGAGTCAGTGACAGCAACTGAAGGATCAGTTGTATTTCTTTGTGACTCGGCTGGGAGTATCCTACCAGTATCATGATTTGGAAAAATAAAACCTTTAGCTTCAGACAACTGGGGTCTTTCAACACCAGGTATGGACACTTTTGTGTCATCAGCTGAGGAATTAACAAAGACTAGGTCTTTTTGCCCAGAACTGGAAGGATCTTTAGTGAGTTGATCAACTCCCAGAATTCTCTTCTTTTGAGAGGGGATTTGTTTACTAATACACTGATTTACTTTGTTAGAACTGTTAAGCCATGTTTCAGTGATTGTTGTTAGCTCTTTCAGTTCTGTTCTTAAGTTTTTATTCTCTTTGAGAATCTCAGCGTTTGCATGCTGCATGGTAAGAAAATCAAGTTTTGCTTGTTTTAATACTAAAAGCTGTTCTTTGCACGCATTCAGTTCATGAACAAGATCTCTATGTTTGACAAAAGATTATTTCTTTGTTCTTCAACATAATTTAGATCGATACACAAGTAATATAGATAGGTGATGACATCAAATAACATCTATTTTATAGCATCATTTATCCCATGTAATTAGCCCATTTTGTATAATTATTGCAAAAATTTATTACTTAATCGTTTATATTTGAGAATTGCAGTAATTATAGAGTACTTGGTGAAGATTGACTAAAAGGCACACATTCTGGAGCTTAAACGAAGATATTTTGAAGATTACTGTTCTGACAACCAATACGCCGTATTCATCAAGGAAGATATGGCGTATCTGTGCCTGCACTCACCAAAGACCACAGAAACAAGATCCAATACGCCGTATCCAGAAGAAGGCAGTACGCCGTATTCAAGCTATATGGGAATAAAATATTCTGGAAGATATCAAACATGGTCCCTACTCCAAGAAACCCCAAATACGTCATATCCAACACTTTGGATAAGCTGTATCGAACCGACTCCAGACCTTATAAATAGAAAACTCAAAAACGAGTTTTAAATGTGCAAAATCATATTCTCGATACCTAAACCACAAAAGTCAATTTT
>BQNB010123753.1:0-20045 GCA_026074375.1 Tanacetum coccineum
ACCCACAAACAAGTGGGCAAGTTGAGGTATCCAATCGTGGTTTGAAAAGAATTCTTGAAAGGACCATAGGCGAAAATCATGCCTTTTGGTCGGACAAACTGGATGACGCTCTATGGGCCTTCCGTACAGCTGACAAAACACCCATCGGGTGCACTTCGTACAAGCTTGTATATGGAAAGGCATGTCATCTACCAGTTGAGTTGGAGCACAAAGCTTACTGGGCCCTTAAGCATACAAACTTTGATATCAAAACCGCAGGTGATTACAAAAAAGTTCAGCTCAATGAACTTAATGAACTTCGTGATCATGCCTATGAAAATTCTTTGATTTACAAAGAGAAAACCAAGAGGATCCATGACTCCAAGATCAAAAATCGCGTTTTCAACGTCGGTGATCGAGTCCTCCTCTTTAACTCTAGATTAAAGATTTTCTCGGGCAAACTTAAGACCCACTGGAGTGGACCATTCACTGTAACCCAAGTTTTTCCATATGGCATCGTCGAGTTATCCCAAAACTTCGGGCCAAAATTCAAAGTAAATGGTCATCGTTTGAAACACTATTTTGGAGGGGACATACCAACCGAGGTTGTCCCAGATCTTCAGACGTTCCTCATGGACCAATAAATTCAGGGAATCGGGTCAAGCATAGCGACCTTAAATAAGCGCTTCGTGGGAGGCACCCCATGCTTATCAGTAGTAGTATGTAGTAATAAGTGTTTTTGTGTGAGGAGGCTTACCTTTTCCATTACCCGTTTTTGTCCGTGTTTTGCGTACTTTGTGTTGTTACGTCCCAGATTTCCCCGGATAAGAAACTCCTCGTGTTCGCAGTTTTTATATCCTTCATCCACAAAGTTTCACATCCTCACTTCAATTTGGGAATCGAATATCCTTATCTTATCGATAAAACGTTTTATCTTTTGACACACTTAATAAACCTGCCTTAGATTTACGTAGGTATCCTACCCTTTGACACATCGAGGACATTTTTAGTTCTAGTATGGGTAATCTTCGATTTGATTTTGCCTGCAGCCGTTGTTATCACGTAATCCTTTTTTTACCACCAAAATTTCAAAAAAAATTAAAAAAAATTAAAAATTTTCAAAAATAAAATAAGTGTTTTGTCACTGGTTATGACCATTCCTATGGGTATAATGAATACATTTTGACGTCGATTCGTGCTTAGTTGAGGCCCTAGCTTGTTCCTTTAACAATTTAATAAACGAAAGACATTAGCTAAGCATCCGCGGATTCCTTTTAATAGGATTTTAAATTTGCGAAGAACGAAAACGATATTGTTATTACAATAGATGCTAAAACAAGAGGATTAGTTGATATCTTAAAAAAGCATATAAGTTAAACTTGTCGCTTTTTCTCCCAGAAGCTCATGAACCTAACTAATAAAACGTACATAATTTTGTTTTAACTTTAAACAGACATTTTTCTAAAAAGAAGATCTCTTTATAGGACCCCGAAACTTATCAACTTATAGTTACACCAATATACTTGAATTTACAAAAAGAACAAATATTATACTCTATAACCGAAAATAATTGCCAAAAAAACTGAAACAAAAACATACAAAAAATAAATAAAAATACCAGTTTTGCATGATAAAGTGATAACTGCATCATGCCGGCTCACAACCGATGTTGCAGTCTACAAACCAAAAGCCCAAAGTGAATAATAAATCCAAAATGCGATCATATGCAATCAATCAGAAACCGATACCGCCGTCAAGAACTAAGTCACAACATCTTGTCGGAGGCGTGGCCGATGTTTTAGTCGAAGTAAATGATGACGGTATTATAGTATATATAACAAAAATGAAAAATTTTAATGGTTTAAGATTTCTTTTCTAACAACTCAATTATAAAATTTGAATTAAGAATAACTTGCTTTAAGACTTCAAAAGTTGGTTGTGATGCCGTCGGTAAATTAATTCGATTAAGTATTCCTCCGTGGGTGTTCCAAAAACTGGGCACTTAGCTGATTGGAGGCTGGGACTTTCCGAGAAGAAAGGTCGCTACCACGGAATAATCTCACAATGATATCATTAAATTTTGATGTTTGCGGGCTTTGAGTAGTATGTTTTATTTACGCATACATCTCAGAAATCCGTCAAAAAGGGTGGAGTATCCCGCTATACATTGCGAACATTCTCCTGTGGGTGTCCTCAGACTGATAACCCATAGCCAAACTACGGCTGGAACTATCAAGAATATTCTGGGTTGGTGGTGACCTAGTCTTTTCCCCAAATTCTTCAGAATATCTGTTAAACAACCAAACTAACTGTAGATCCCTAAACACTTCACTCTCAGATATTTTAAACACAAAATTAGATCAAGAAAAGAGATGAGGAGATGAGTTGTTTTAGAGAGAGAAAGAAGAGAGAGAGAGATGAGAGAATTTTAGAAAAGGAAAAGATTTATTATTTCTTAACCACTAAACATTTTCCAAGTGAAAAGTTCCTTAATACCTCCGACACTTAAACTTAACGCGCGAGATTATACTAGACCCGGGCTCGGTTTTGGCTTGGGATTAAACCCGAAACATAACAATATTAGATTAACTATCGAGCAGCCCGATTCCCAAACTTTACTATTACAACGTTAACAAATTGATTGACGTAGACATAAATACATAAGGAACGAACTTCATGTTCGACTCAATATTTGAGGCTAACAAAGCCTCACCCCGAAGTGATTCATGATGACACTTCCATCATGAGATCCATGAGATTGCTTTGTCGTTAAGCTCATGCGACATGTCTTCTCTTTGTTATTTGTTTGTAGCTTGATTCCTTCATGCTTGCGATCTGACTTTAGGGCCCTTCGACATGAAATTTATCGTCTATGGCAAATACATCTGCGATCTTTGTGTCTTGACAACATGCTTATACAATTTTAACATCATCTTGAAAGCTGTATTTCAGAGTTTGCGGAAGTCTATGTCTTTAAATCTTGAGCTTTCCTAATTGTATGTCTTCGTAGATTGAGCATTTGAATGGGATTGAGGTTGCCGTTACCACCGTTTGACCTACAGGTTTACGTTAGTGATAAACGAGAAAATTGATTTGAAAATCAATCGACGTGTCACTCGTTAAAGTGTTTTTGTAACACATCGAAGTGTCATGATTTTATCAACATTTCATTAACCGTCAATTCTTTACAAAACTGGACCATCTCTGATCCAGTTGTCACAAGTTTGATTCATATAGAATCTCGCAAGTCACCTACCAAGAGCTTGTTTGATGTTGACTCAAGCAGGATTTCCATCTTCATTGTGATTACTAAAAGTATCACTCTGATGTTCTGGCAAATATCACAAGGATATTGCGTAGGACTCTTGTTAACTGCTTGTGAACTTGATGATGTTCAAACAAGTGTTTGAAAGGAATGTGTCCTAACGAGATTTAGATTGATCTCTTGCTCTAGACTCGATTAGTGCAATTTGGATTTAGTACTCGAGGGTGGAGCCATATTGCCACCAATTCAATATTCAACAATCTCGAAGTAAGATTCACAAATAATGAGAGTATCTCCGTAACAAATGAACAAGTTTCTGTTGAGGAGAAAACCGAATTGCTGAGAATACAAGGGTTGTGCAATGCATCACTGGGTCCATGATGGTCTTTTCAATGTCAGCAATCAACATGTGCATTCTGAAAGCATACGTATTTGACCCGGTTCAGCCTTAAGTTTGTGTGGAGGGCTTCTTTTTCTTTAGACCCTTTATCTACATTTCGTTTTCATTCTTCAATGCTTACAAGACAATCATTACTAACACCTTTAAAATTGTCCCCAGTGTTTAGCTCAATCTTAGTCGGCATTATTCCCATATACATTCATCTCCAATAATACCTAAGGACTGCTATTCCTAACTTTGGATTATCCTTGGGTAGATCCTCCGGTTCTGGTTTGACCTATAGATTAGATTCCTAAACCTAAACCACTTTAAACCTATGAACTTCAGAATCGTCTGCAATAAGATGTTGTTGGTATAAGATCCGAACCATAAAAACCTTATCTTACTGTTCACACATTGAGACGATTAAACATATTTAAATACATTTTCTCCCTATTTGTCAATAAGTAAACCACTTAGTTTTTTGAAATACCAATGTGATTAAAATATTTCTTGAAAATTCCGTGGGAGAAAATATTTATCAGCCAGAAAAGATTTGGAACATTTTGTATAATGTTTTGAATACATAAGAATTGTCGATGTGATGTATCCAAGAACCATTAAAACTTTGTTTTTCGAAAAACGCCCCATCAAAAATAGGACTATTTGAGAAATTGTTGTCTTTTTGAAAACATTGTGAGGTGTTGGAGTGTTGAACACATAATTATTGAAAGATTATGAATTGTCTATCGAGAAATTCTTGAAAAATTGAGTTCAACTTTTTGAAAAACCAGATGTAAGAGGGACTTTCTCTTCAAACGGTAGGGAAGCGCACTGAAACGTACCTTTCCTTTTTCTTGAGCTAAAAACATTGAATGTCCTTTTAAGAACATACGCTCAAACCGAAGAAACGTTTAATTTACTCGTTGTGAGAATAAGTTATAAACCTTCCTTTTATTTTAAGTCCGTGTTAGTACTTATATTAATGCACATAGCCATTTAGAAAATTAGAAATGACAAGTTTTGAAACTATTTGGCCACTCTCGCTCTAACTTCATTTACACACCCTGTCAAAAAATGTTAATCGACATTTCTAAGCACGTAAATGTTATCGATTCCAAGAGACATGGTCAAGATGAATCTTTTTGTGAAATTTTCTGATTTTCTGATTTTTGTATTTTTCTTTTTGAATTTTATATTTTTTATATGCTTTTTCTCAAAATATGTCAATGGTGATGTGTGATGATGATATCAAGCATTCTTCATTTGTTCAGAAAACTTACCAATTCCGCTGGAGTCAACATCTCATACCAATCCCATCTTACAAGATACTTAAACCGATCCTCAGAAGGGCTTTCGTACATGTCAGCTAATTGTATTCATTCTGACAAAATATAGTACAATTATACCATATTCCACCAGATCCTTATGAAATGATACTCCGTATATGGATGTGCTTATTCGCGAAAAGTATGTAAGGGGTTGCATGATATTGCATATGGCTGACTAAAGATCGCATACAACGGTATTTTGTTATAGTTAACGCCAAAGTCTTGAGCTGTGTTCCTCAAACCACATTACTTGAGCACAACTTGCGATAACGCCACGTACTCTGCCTCTGCAGAAGACATTGCAGTGCATTTTTGTTTCTTAGACATCCAAGCTTACAAGTTTATTGCACCAAGAACTTGTATCCTCCAAAAAAAAAAAAGAAGTGCTTTTCCGTTATCAAGGCATCACGGCATGATCCAGCATCTAAAATGCTGTTTAATTGCAAAGCCAGAATCCATTGGATACCAAGTCCCATGTTACTGGTACCCTTTAGGTATATAAGATTTCTTTTAACCTCCTGAAGGTGGCGTTTGAGTTGAGTGTGCATGATAACGTGCACATAGCATACTTCTTACACTAAGTATAGTCCTACAATTCACGTACATGAGAGACCGATTTTACTATGACATCAGAAATGGCTACGGTGTTCTCCACTCAAGTCAACATCTAGTTTGGGTTTAGTATCCAATGGTGTACCAATGGAGTGACAATTGTCCTTATTAATGCTTTTCATTCAAAATTCTAAAGCGAACTTGTCCTGATTGATAAAAATACCTTTTGGGACTGTGGATTCCTGAAGTCTTACAAAGAATTTCATCCCTCCCCCATTAGGACATTTCAAATCTACTGTGCATTAAATTTTTCAAATCTTTTTGATATGTTAGGTTTGTAGAACCAAAAATGATGTCATCATGTAAAACTGCAAAAGTAAATATCCTCCCCGTATTTTATCTTGCATAAAGTTGGGGTCGATTGTACCATAAAAAGCTTTGGACATCAGGAATTTGATAGTGCATCATACCAGGCTCTTGACTTGCTTTAATCCATACAAAGCTCCTCAGAAGGTAGACTTTTTCTGGATGATCTGGATTCCAACGATCCCCTTTCCTTTTGTGCAACAGAAAACCTCCTCCTCATGGACCATTAAGAAATGCCGTTTTCACTACAGCTATAGATTGGAAAAGACTTGTGTGTTGCGTAGGCAACAGGTAAATCCGAATTGCTCAAGCGAGCAACTGGTGGCAAATGATTCTTTCAATCAATACCCTCTTCCTGAGCATTAAACCTTTTAGGCTACAAGTCGTGCTATTGTTGTGCGAATGTAAATGTCTGATCTTCATCCTTCTGTTCTTTGCAATAACCAATTTAGCTTTATAATCATCTTGCCAATGGTTTGTCGACTAGTTCCCAGACTTTCTAAGTCTGTCAACTGATGAGTTCATCCTGCATTGCTTCGATCCAAGCAAAATCAGCCATTGCCTCCTAATGTTTCTTCGGTTCAACAATACGCACCGTGAGCGCGAACATACCATTCAAGGATCTGTGGCAAGCTGTCGTCTTGTCGACCTGGCATGGTTCGATTCCACACTTGTTCGAAATGGATTGATATCTGTCCATACGGTAATCCATGACTTTGTATGTGTAGAAATGAATGCACATCGGTATTATTAATGTTTGCGTGAGGAAGAGCGACAACCAATTTCTTGTACCCGTGGTACAAAAAGGATTTGCTAATTTAGGCTTTCTGAAATGAAAATGCAATCGGTGCTCGTGATCATCGTTGTTGTCTCTTCAGACATGACATTGTTTGGTTGTAAATTCTTCAGATAAAGGACTGAAGAGAAATTCCAACCCTTGTTGTGACGAATCTGTCTTCTCTGCTGTAGGAACAACATTTTGTCATGGGGGCACGAGGTCATAGTTGTCATAATCGAACAGCCTTTTGTCCTTGAGGAACGAGGCCTGAAGAGACATTTTCAACAGACATCTCTTGTCGTTATGGTGCGAGGTCTGAACTGTTGTGATCAGACATCATTGCCTTGAAGACCGAGGCTTGATCTGCTGTGATCAAACGTCTTATGAACATTGAGGAACGAGGCCTGAAGTGTTATTTTCAGCAGACACCATATGATGTAGCTCATCTTTGTGAAACCATTTAATGGTAACTTCTAGTTTCTTAGATTCAGATCATTTCAGCAACCTACACTCTGAGGATTTCCCTGCTTTCATTGTATAGTGATCTGCATTTAGGTCAATTCGTTGTTGTTTTTTACCATTGAATGACGTACCTGCACTTAAACCCAGAGTTTGTTTGCATGCATGAATATGAGGGATATCTACTATTAAACCATGCGCGGGTTCACAGTCAACCTTGCCCTGCAAGATTTTTGAGTAACTTTCTTGTGGAAATCCACCTCAAGACGAACTTACTAAAGATATCTACCCGTTGTTTACCCCACCTAAGACAAGATCTAGGATTCATTTTTTTTCCTCCAGGGACAGGTGGTAGTACTTTTTGTTTGAGACCTATGTCCTGTGGGGACTGTCTTTCTGTTTCTTATAGATGCACTTGACTTTACAACGGGCATAAACTCTTTGTTGTCTAGGGTTTTATGCATCCTTATTCTTGCAGATCACGGTATTTTAACCTGAGAGGTATTCTAAGACCATTCATCCATCATGATTTGCAACTGTAAAAGCACTTTTTGCATGAGGACATAGTTGCAATTCATTGAACTCAAGAAAGGCTTTTGTTTCCTATGTTCATCCTAATGAACATCTTTGTTTGAAACCCGACTACTCAATAATGCTTGCCAATTCCTGGTTTTTGTTTGCAACCCTTAGCATGTTGGTAATCTAGCAGGATTAATCATACTAGGTTTTGCCATTCACTTCTTTGTCTATTCTAGGTGTGCACTTTTCTTAATATCTCTAGAGTAGAATAGACCATGTCATTGAGCCTACTAATACTTTAGGTGAATGAAATGACACATGCTTTGGTTATTCCTAGAGAGGGCCCGGTGCAATCACATGGTGTTTCGAAATGCTTATTTTCTAATCTCAGGCAAATTCTGTTGAGTGCCTGGTTTTAAACAAACACATACCGACACATTAGTTTTTATTAACCGACTTTTTCCGTTAAAACATCTCAATTTCCAGGAGAATTTGAAAAAAGGAGTCGTTTTACCTAACTGATGTTTTGAATATCGATGAGCATTTGGTTGTCGAACAACAGAGCAGTTTCAATAACTGAGTTTCCACAGACTATCCCTTGCATTTCTCGATGAGTTTTCTTTTAACTCACTTATCGCTATGTTCTTGTCATGCATTTGAGCTTCAAATCTGTATTTCATGATAATTGTTCACGTTTCTTGTCGAAATACATTAGATCCGTAGTCTTGCAAACCCGATTGGTTTTGCATTTGTTCTTTACTTTGTGTAAAGCAAGTTCAAGAGAAAACCGGTGTTTTTTCAAGTTTAAGGCAAAAACTCTTTAAAAGCTTATTATGAACTTCGTTGTTAACAGATTCAGTTTGTTTCGACAGCTTTTTTGCAAGACATTCACATTCTTTGACTTTATGAGATATAAGCATTGCACTCAGTATAAGCATTATAATCAACATATAATGCAAATAAGAAACATGTAACATCATAAGACACACACTCTTCAATAAGTAGATCATAATGTTTGAAAAATCCAGCCTTTTCTGATTCACAAGTTCGTCAATCTCCTTTTCAAGGATATTAACGAACTCCAAATCGTCTGCATTTCTGTTTTTAGTTCATGAACAAAACAGTGACTGTCCAGTATACGTTTTGTTTGAGAAAGAGCATTAATAAGGTTTTGGATCAAGACTTCCATACCTTATGCAGGTGGGTAGGAAATGCACTATTAGTATGAGTAGAGACCAAAGCTTTGTTTTTCACAAATTGTTCTACAATATTGAAGTTTTTTGGTCATTTCATTATAAACTTGTTCTAACTTTTACTAATGGATTTAGAACTGGTAGAAAAGGCAACGTTTTTAAGCAATGTTTGTTTATGGGTTCTAACAAACTTTTTCTCCACATTGTCTTCCTAACTTCTTTTGCGCGTTCCAACTGAAAAGATACGACCAGTGAGGTGCTATTTGAAAAAAATTTCATAAAGACTATTCTTCTATGTAGTCGTATGGTTTCACTGTTTTCTTTATCTAATTTGATCTACTCCTCGTATCAAGAGTCATGGTCTCTTCCTATTAGGCAAATCAGTTCGCAGGGATCAGAATATCATATGGGATCTCATACAAACATAGATTTTCAGATTGAGCTTTCTTGAGGTACCTTGATTGCAAAGGTTGTCTACCATTATATTGTCGCACCATTTGGGTGCTAACATATGAAATGGTCTGAATTGACTGATTTACGAGAATAACAATTTCGTTCAATAACTTAACTGTTTGTCCCCAATCAAATCATCTATGTCAATATCTTTTTACGTTTCTTCTTTAAACCTTTAAATCCAAAAACCTTTGTAATCTCTTTGAGCTAACCTACCAGTTTGACTTGTTAAAAGAACTCATTTTGACTAAATCCTCTTTTCCTGATCAGAAACTAGAAATTTCAAAGGCTTTTATCTTTATAACCTTCTTTAATTTCAATGATCTTTTAAAGCTAATAGTCCTTAGAGTTTCATTTAAACTGTTGGTTTAAGAATCTCAAAATCAAACGTACGGAATCCATTAAGGCTTTGTACTTCTCGAACTCATTCTGTTTCTTCTGAAGTGCAATCAGACAAATATCCCGACAACTAATGGCCTCTTGATCCGTCCAAACTACACCTTAAAATATATATAATATAATAAAATATAAAATATATATAGTAAGAATAGTCCTAAAAGCAGAATCAATAAAACCGAGAATAGTAAAGAGTGTTTCCCGGGGTCCGTTAATTTCCCCAAACGAGGCTGGACGATGGAGAATCGATACAGTCGAAGTGTGAGTTAGAAAGGAGAAATTGATATTGAAATGTGGAAAAGTCAAATTAAACAATAACAAACAAAAACGTTTAAGAAAAACCTAGGAAAATATGGAAATTAACCTAGAAAAACAGAGCAGAATCCCGTACAAGAGGGGGAAAAACCTAGAAATCTTTAAAATTAAACCCATACGAAGAAATTTTATGCTTCTAAACTAGTACTAGGGAACAAATAACGAAGAATGAAAAAGACTAGACCGAAAACGGAGTTCGTTTGACCCAAAAACGAGTCAACACTAAAAACCGCACCCGGAACCGTTCTTTAAAAAAATGAAAAGTTGTAAAAATAACCCTACGAAAAGTTTTATATTTTTTCCTCACTAAACTATATGACAAAATAAAATTGTCTAAAAAGCAGAAAAAATATTTTTTTGATAATTTTTGTATTTTTATGAATTTTTAAAACTTTTAACTAAATTAAATTATAAAAAATACTAAACTACTTCGAAAAATTCTGAAAAATTTACTAAAAATACTTTACACTATAAAAGTCCTACGAAAAATAAAAAGAACAAAATTGGCTTAAAAATAAGCCCTCAATAAGCTGTGCCACACTATAGCTTAAAAGCCCAAAGTGTGTATAAGTATCAATGCCCTTGAGTCTTTAACGAAAAAGACCCAAGGGCGCAGCGGTATGGTGTATGTTATAAAGGGGGACTGTATCGAGAGGTCTCGGGTTCGAGTCTTGCTCACCCGGACCTCTAGTCTCTCCCTCTTTTTTTTTTTGAAAACTTCAAAAAGCAAAGTTGTTTAAGCCCCACGCACTTAACAACTTTGCTTTTGAAGTATTTCAAAAAAAAAAAAGAGGAAAGACAAGAGGTCCGGGTGAGCAAGACTCGAACCCGAGACCTCTCGATACAGTCCCCCTTTATAACAAACACCATACCGCTGCGCCCTTGGGTCTTTTTCGTTAAAGACTCTAGGGCATTGATACTTATACACACTTTGGGCTTTTAAGCCTATAAGCTGTGCACAACTAATGAGGCTTAATTAAGCCATTTGTTCTTTTATATTATTTCGTAGACTTTTATAGATAAGTATTTTTTAGAAACTTTCAGATTTTTTCGAAGTAGTTTAGTATTTTTTACAATTTAATGTTGTTAAAAGTTTTAGAAATACATAAAAAATCTAAAATTATCAAAAAAATATTTTTTCTTTTTTAGAACATTTTTTTGTCTATAGTTTTGTAGGAAAACTATAAAACATTTCGTAGGGTTAGTTTTACAACTTTCATTTTTTTAAAGAACGTTCGGGTGCGGATTTTTTCTTGACTCGTTTTGGGTCAACGAACACCCGTTTTCGTCTAGGTCTTTATCATTCTTCGTTATATTGTTCCCAGACGAATTTAGAAGCAAAAATTTTCTCGTAGGGATTTAATTTAAAGATTTTAGGTTTTCCCCTTTGTTCGGATTCGTGCTCTCGTTTTTCTAGTTTAATTTCATAATTTCTAGTTTTTTTTTCTAAACTATTTTTTGATATGATATTGTTTATTTTGACTTTTTCCACACTTCATTAATTCCAATTCTTCCTTCTAACTCAAACCTTCGACTATATCGACACCAGTCCCAGCCTCGTTGGGGATAAACGACCCGGGAAAATTCTATACTACTCTCGGTTTTATTGATTCTGCTTTTAGACTATTCTTACTATATATATTTTAATTTATTATATATATCATATTTAAGGAGTGTAGTTTGGACGATCAAGAGGCCATTAGTTGTCGTGATATTTGTCTGATTGCACTTCAGAAGAAACAAATGAGTTCGAGAAGGTACAAAGCCTTTAAGACCGTAAGATTGGATTATGAATTCTTCAAAACCAAGTTAAGATGAAACTCTAGGACTATTAAGCTTAAAAGACAATTGAAATTTAAAGAATGTTTAAAGATAAAAGCCCTATGAAATTTCAGTTCTTGATCCGAAACACATGAATTAGTCAAAAGATCTTTTAACCAATCACAACTGGAAGGTCTCATCAAGAGAATACAAGGTCATTTTGGAATTAAAGTTAAAGCAGAAAAGATATTAAAAGATGATTGAAATGGACAAACAGTTAAAGTATTGAACGAAATGTTTTTACTCCGTAATAAGTCAATTCAGACCATTCATAATGTAGCACACAAATGTGCGACCATATAATGTAGACTCACCTTTGCCAATCCAAGGTACCTCAGAAAGCTCATCTTAAAAGCCTTGTTTGTATGAGAACCCCATATATACTTCTGATCCTGCAAACAGATTTGCCCCTAATAGGGAAGAGACCATGACTCTTGATAACGAGAGTAGATCAAAGTTAGATAAAGAAATAGTGAAACCATACGACTATACTAGACAGAATAGTCTTTATGAAATTTTCAAAGCACCCTCACTGGAGTATCTTTATCAGTTGGAACTCGCAAAAGAAGTTAGGAAGACAATGTGGAGAAACCGTTTGTTAGAACAAAACCAAACATTGCTAAAAACATTGCCTTTTCTACGCAGTTACTGAAAATCCATAGTAAATAGACAAGTTTATAATGACATGACAAACAACTTCAATCATTTTAGAACATTTGTGTACAAGCTTGGTCCTAATCATACTAATATGCATTTCCTAAACCCAACTGCTAAGCGTATGGAAGTCGATCAAAACCTTATTAATGCCACTTTTCACACAAAACTATACTGGACAGTCACTGTATGTTCATGAACTAAAACAGAAATGCATGACGATTTGGAGTACGATAAATACCTTGACAAGTGAGATTGACAACTTAATCAGAAAAGGCTGATTTTTCAAACAATATGATCTACTTCTTGAAGAGTGTGTGTCTAAAGATGTTACATGTTCATATTTGCATTCTATGTCTGACTTAAATGCTTATACTGAATTGCAATGCTTATATCTTCATAAAGTCAAAGAATGTGAATGTCTTGCACAAAAGCTGTCAAAACAAACTGAATCTGTTAACAACGAAGTTCATAATAAGCTTTTAAAGAGTTTTGCTAAACTTGAAAAACACTCGATTTCTCTTGAACTTGCTTTACAACAAAGTAAAGAACAAATGAAAAATAACTCGGTTTGCAAGAAACCGGATCTAATGTATTTCGAAAGAACGTAACAATATCATGAAATCCAAGATTTGAAAGCTGCATATGCAAGACAAGAACATAGCTGTGATAAAGTAGTTAAAGAAACACATCGAGAAATGGCAAGGAAAGTCTTGGGAACTCAGTTTAATAAACTGTCCTGATGTTCGACAACCAAACTCAACAATCCAAAACCATCAGTTTTAGGAAACGACTCCCTTTTTCAAATTCTCCTGACATGAGAATTTACAAACGAAACAGTCGGATAATAACACTAATGTGTCGATGGTTTGTTAAACAAGTCACTCAACAAATTTGCTCAATTAGAAAAATACAGTTCGAAACACCAATGTGATTGCACCTGGCCCCTCTAGGAATAACCCAAAGCATGTGTCATTTCAGTCACCTAAAGAATTTGTAGGCTCAAATGACATGGTTCATAACTACTACCTAGAGAAAGCTAAGAAAAGTGCACAACTTCAGAAAGACAAAGAAGTGAATGGAAAACCTATATGATTTAATCCGCCTAATTACCCAACACTGCAAATGTTGCAACGCAAAACCGTAGTAATTGGCAAGCATTAAAGAAGTAGTCGGTTTTAACAAACAAAGATTTTCACTAGGAGAACATAGGAAACAAAGCCTTTCTTGAAGTTCAATGAATTGCAAATGTCCTACACAAAAGTGCTTTACAGTGCAAATCATGATGAATGCTTCTTAGAAGACCTCTCAAGGTTAATCCTCGTGCATCTGCACAGATAAGGATGCAAAACCCATAAGACAACAAAGGGGGGGAGATAAATGCCCCGTAGAAAAGTCATGTGCATCTAAGAAACCAGAAAGACAGATCCCTACATGACCAATAGTACTCAAACAAAAAGAACTCCACTGTCCTGAGAAAACCATGACTCCTAATCTTGTCTTAGTGAAAACCAACGGTAAACTTTAGTAAAAGTTCGACTAGGTGGATTCCACAAGAAAGTTACTCAACGTCATGCACGGGCAAAGGGTTGAACAGGTACCCCGCAGCAAGGTTCAATAGAAGATATCTCATATTCATGGCAATGCAAACAACCCTGGGTTAAGTGCAGGTACGTCATTCATTGTAAAAACACACAACGAATTGAACCTAATGCATATGCACTATACAATGAAAAGCATGAAATCTCAGATGTGGTGCTGAATGACTGATATCTAAGAAACCAGTACCATAATGGTTTCACAAAAGATGAGCTACATCAGATGACGTCTGCTGAAAATAACACTTCAGGCCCCGTTCCTTAATGTTCAAAAGACGTTTGATCACAGCAGATCAAGCCTCGGTCTTCATGGCAATGATGTCTGATCACAACAGTTCAGACCTCGCACCACAACGACAAGAGACGTCTGTCGAAAATGTCTCTTCAGGCCTCGTTCCTCAAGGACAAAAGGCGTCAGATTATGACAACTCTGACTCGTGCCCCAAACAAATGTTGTTCTACATCAAAAGACAGATTCATGCAACAACAGGTTGGAATTTCTTCTTCAGCCAATACCTTGAAGAATATTAACAATCCAACACACGTCATGCTGAGACAACACCGATGATCCAAGCACCGAAATGCATCATTCAAAGAGCTAAATTATCATCCTTTTGTACACGGTATAAAAAAAAAACAAGAAATTGGTGAGTCTTTCCTCACGTAAACATTAATAAAACTCGATGTGCATTCATTTCCACCACAAGTCATGATTACCGATGGACCAGAGAATCAACCATTTAGAACAAGTATCGTGAAATCGAACCATGCCAGTTCGAACAAGACGACAGCTTGCCACAGATCCTGAAATGTGTAAGTCGCAGCTCACGTGGAGTACATTGTTGAACCAAGAACATTAAGGAGGCAATGGCTTGATTTTGCATGAACGAAGCAATGCAAGATGAACTCTCATTCGAACAACTAGAAGTATGGAAACTAGTCGACAAACCATTTGGCAAGATGCTTATAAACTACAGTGTTTATGAAGAACAAGAAGGAGAAGATCAGACTGTAAATCGCAACAATCACGCTTGTAAGCTAAAAGTTAAGCTCAGGAAGAGGTATTGATTTCGAAGAATCATTTGCACAAGTTGCTCGCTTGGAAGCAATTCGGATTTCGTTGCCCACGCAACACACAAGTCTTTTCCAATCTATCAGATGGACGTGAAAACGGCATTTCTTAATGGTTCCACTGAATGAGAGGAGGTTTCTGTTGCAGCAATCCCGAAGGGTCGTTGATCCAGATCATCCAGAAAAAGTCTACCATCTGAGAAAGCTTTGTATTGATTATAAGCAAGCTCCAAGAGCCTGGTAATGATGAACTATCAAACTCCTGAGCAAAGCTTACTAATGTACAATTGACCCAACATTATTCAAGATAAAATACGGGGAGAAATTCTACTTGTGCAAAAAATAAAAGATTATACATTGAATGACATCATTTTTTGGTTCTACAAACCCTAAAATATTCAAAAGATTTGAAAATTTAATGCACATAATTTGAAATGTCCTTAATGGGGGAAGATGAAGATCTTTTTCAGACTTCAGATCCATCCAGTCCCAAAAGAATTTTTTATCAACAGGCCAGGTTGGGTAAGTTAATCGCTTTAGAAATTTGAAAAAGCCAAATATCGGACAATTGTACACTCCATTGGTAACCCATTGGCTACAAACCCAACTAGATGTAGACTTGAGTGGAGAACCTCGTAGACCAATCCCCTTTTTGAAAAAAAAAATTAACATAGTAAAATCGGGTCTCTCATGTACTTGACATCTAGTAGACTAGACTTAGTGTAAGCAGTATCCTATTGTGGCACGGATATCAAGCTACGACCAACTCAAAAGCACTCAAGGAGGTTAAAAGAATCTTTAAAAATACCTAAAAGGGTACCATAAAACATGGGACTCTAGGTATCCAATGGATTCTGGCTTTGAATTAACAGCAATTTCAAATGCTGAACATGCCGGATGCCTTGATACACGAAAAGCACTTCTGAGGATACAGTTCCTTGGGTATAAACTAGTATGCTGGATGTCAAAGAAACAAAACAGCCTGCCAAGTCTTCAGCAGAGGCAAATTACGTGGCGTTATCTGCAGATGTGCTCCAGTAGATGTGGATGAGGACACAGCTTCAAGATTATGGCATTAACTATAACAAAATACCTTGTGTAACTTGCGACACTTAGTCACCAAAGCAATGATATGCCAACCCCGTACAACATACGCGAAATAAAGCACATCCATATTCGGTACATTTCATAAAGGAACAGTTAAAATGGAATATATTGAACTATACATTTTGATAACTGACATACAATTACTGAACATGTACGAAAGCACGACTTTAGCCCTGAGTGATCGTTTAAATTTCTTTAGTCAGAAGGAATGGTATGGAGATGTTTGCCTTGCTTTAAACACGATATGGAGGATTAACATACAAAATGAAAAAACGGGGCTGGGGACGACATCAGATCACATCAAATCCACCGATGTAAATCATTGAGTTACCTTGACGAGAGCTAGACAAAATACAAAACATATAAAACTTCAAAAGAAAATACAAAATCAGAAACAGAAATTTCCAAAAAGATCATCTGTACAATCTCCATGGAAACGATAAACATTACTTGCTTAAAATGGTCGATTAACATTGGACACGGGTGTGTGAAATGAAGTTCGAGCGAGAGTTTCAATAGTATCAAAACATGTCACTTCTATTATCTAAATGGCTTATGTGCAAATAACATACATAACCCACATCAAAAAAAGGAAGGTTTATAGACTTATCCTCACAACGAGAAAATAAACGATTCTCGGTCTTGATGCTGTTCTTAAAAGACATTCAATGTTTTTTAGCTCAGAAAAAGGAAAGTAGTAACATTCAGTGCGCTTACCCTTATTACCGGTAGAAGAGAAAGTCCCTCTAACATCTGGTTTTTTCAAAAGTGAACACATTTTTCAAGAATTTCTCCCGATGACAATTCATAATCTTTCAAAATAAAGTTTCAACACTCCAACCCTCAACAATGTTTTCAAAAGACCACAATTTCCTCAATTAGTCCTATTTGTTGAGGGGCGATTTTTCGAAAAACAAAGTTTAATGTTCTTGGATACATCACATCGACAAATTCTTATTATTCAAAACATTATCCAGAATTTTTCCAAACAGTTCATGCTGATAAATATGTATCTCCCACGAATTTTCAAGACATATTTTAATCACAAGGTCTTTTCAAAAACTAAGTGGATTTATTATTTAAAATAAAGGGGAGAAAATTACTTAACATATGATCTAATCGTCTCAATGTGCTGAACAGTAAGAAAGAGTTTTTATGTACGATCTTATACCCAACAACATCTTAATTATCACGACGATTCTTAGTCAAAGGTGGGATAGGTTAGGAAATCAATCCAAATGATCCAACCAGAACCGAGATCTACCCAATGATAATCCAAAGTTAGAAATAGCAGTCCTTAGTATGATTGGATATGAATGTATATGGAATATTGCCGACTAAAGATTGAGCTAACACTATGGACCAAATCATAACAAGGGTTTAGTAAAGATGGTCATGGTAAAGCATATTAAGAATGACAAAGAAATGTATGGATAAAGGGGGGTCCTAAAGAAAGAAGCCCCACACAACTTAAGGCAAAACCGGTCAATACGTATGCTTTCAGAATCAACATGTTGATTGCTGACAATGAAACACCGACATCATTACCCAGTGATTGCAATGCCAACCCTTCTCAGCCATTCCTGGGTGTTCACCTCAACAATAAACTTGTCCTCATTTGATACGGAGATACACCATTAACTATTTGACATCTTACTTCGAGATAATAGCTATAGAATAGGTGGCAATATGCTCCACCCTCCAGTACTAAAACCAAAATGCACAAACGAGTCTAAGCCAAAGAGTGATCAATCTAAATCTCGTTCGTACACATTCCATTTCAACACTTGTAAATTTTGAACATCACAAATTCACAACTGATAACAAGAGCCTACGCAAAAATGCCTGTGAGATTTGCCAGCACATCAAGTGATACTTTTAGTATTCACATGAAGATGAAAATCCTGCTTGAGTCAACATCAAACAAGGCACTTTTTAGGTGACTTGCGAGATTCTATATGAATCAAACTTGTGACAACTAGATCACGAGATGGTCCAGTAAATGAATTGACGGTTGATGAATGTTGATAAAAACATGACACTCTCGATGTGTTACAAAAACACTTTAACGAGTGACACGTCGATTGATTTTCAAATCAATTTTCTCGTTTATCACTAACGTAAACCTGCAGGTCAAACGGTGGTAACGGCAACCTCAATCCCATTCAAATGCTCAATCAACGAAGACATACAATCTAGAAAGCTCAAGATTTAAAGACAAAGACTTCCGCAAACTCTGAAATAAAGCATTCAAGATGGATGAAATAGTATAGGCATGTTGGTCAAAAAGACACAATAATCGCAAGAAGGCAAAGACGAAAAAGGATAATGACGAAGGCCAAAGTCAAGATCGCAAAGCATGAAGAACAAGCCTACAACAAATAACAAAGAGAAAGACCATGACCCGGCATGAGCTACTACACATAATGCAATCTCATTGATCTCATGGAAGGAGTGTCATCAAAGAACTCACTTCGGGAGATTGTTAGCCTCAATAATATTGAGTCGAACATGAAGTTTCGTTCATTAATGTTAATTAAGTCTCGGTCAATCAATTAGTATAACGTGTAATAGGAAAGGTATCGGGAATCGGCTTGGATTTTTTATCTAATATTGTATATGTTTCGGTTAATCACCAACAAAACCCGAGCCCCGGGTCCTAGTAAAATCCCGCGCTTACTTTTAAGTGGTCCGGGGTATATAGGAACTTTTCCACATGGAAAAGTTATTGTTAATATAATAAATCTTATCCTTTTCAAAATTCCTCATCTCTCTCTCTCTTCTTTCCTCTCATCTAAAACAACTCACTCCTCAGTCTCTTTTCATGATCTAATTTTGTGTTTAATATATGAAGTGAATGTTACGGGATCCTACAAATAGTTTATGTGTATAACTTATTTCTGAGAATTCTTGGGAAAAGACTAAGGTCCACCCACCACCCCAAGGCCCCCATATTCTTGATAGATCCACCAGCCGAGTTCTGCCTTAGGGTTAACAGGTTGAGTACCCCACAGGAGAATGTTCGCAATGTAATAGCGGGATACTCCACCCTTTTAGGCCGAATTTCTTAGATTTACCGCTAAATAAACAATATTACTCAAAGCACGCAAACATCAAAAATTTAATGATCTCATTGGTGCGATTATTCCATGTAGCGACTTTTCTTCTCGGAACGTCCCAGCCTTATCAGCTAAGTGCCCAGGTTTTTGACACCCCACGGAGAATACTTAATCGAAATAATCTACCGACGGCAACCAACAACTTTTGAAGTCTTAGAGCAAGTTATTCTTAGTTCAAAATTATACTTGAGTTTAGAAAAAGAAATCTTAACTATTAAATTTTCCTTATTAGTCATTTATTGCTATAATCATACTCTACTACCGTCATCATTTACATGACTACAACATCGGCCACGCCTCCGACAAGATGTAGTGACTTAGTCTGACGACGGCTTTTTATTGATAACACTTACGAATGCACTTTGGCATTTATTATCTCACTATGGGCTTTGTTTTGAAGACTGCAACATCGGTTGTGAGCCGGCAAGATGCAGTAAACCTTTATCAGCCCACAGTTTATATCTTTCATCATTTTTTTTTCATTTTTTTTATTTTTTTTATTTTTTTTAATTTTTTTTAATTTTTTTTAATTTTTTTTAATTTTTTTTATTTTTCCATTTTTTCTATTTTTTATTATTATTATTTTTATTTTTCAACGTATTTTTCGTAATAGAGAAAATTTCGTTTTAGAAACTCAAGTATAAAGCTGAACTAAGATGAATATTTCCGTTTCCGAAAGAGCTTCTTTTT
>BQNB010123754.1:0-20045 GCA_026074375.1 Tanacetum coccineum
GAAGATGTGAAGTGTAGTGAAGTTGTGAAGTGTAGGGAAGTTGTGAAGTTAAGTTGTGAAGTTGTGAAGTGAAGAAGTTGTGTTGTGAAGTCGTGAAGAAGTTATGAAGTCTTGATAGATTGGTTTTATCTAAGATTAGAACTCGACATCTAGCTTAGTGTCGGAAATTGATATAAGCAACGTTGTGTACGATTTTCTCCGCCTAAAGGGAGCTTGTTGACTAGTGAAGATAACTCTCGAGTTTGGTGCTCGGGGAGTGGAGTGAGGCGAAGAGGTGCTTCGTGACCGAACCACTATAAATCATCGTGTCCGGTTTGCATTTTCTTTTACTTATCTCTTTACATATTGCATTTATCGCTCTATATTTATATTTGCAATTGTGTGTTTTGTTGCTTATATAGTTTTGATTGTGTTTGTGTCATGGATTGATGTGAACATTGATGTGAATATGTATTGTTAGTATAGAATTTATATAAACACTCTTCATATTATATCACGCTTAATCAGTGATTTGATACGAAACATTTTTAAGATTCTAAAAGGAAAACGTATTCACCCCCTCCCCCTCTATGATTTCCATAAATTTTGTGTAAAGTATTATATTTCCTATATTCGCAGTGCGTATTTTCTATCTATGGTTAGGTCGGGAAATTGCACAATGTAATTGGGAATGCGAAAGTAGTTTATCTTAGTGCTCGTGTAGTTACTACTTTCAGTAGGATGATCGGATATTAATTATTTAGATTTATCATGTTCATGAAGTGGTGAAAAATATACTTTTATTTAGTTTATGTTTAAAAAAAATAAAAAAATCAAAAAAACAATAAAATACAAAAAAGATTGAGAGAAAAAAAAGTGAGGTTTGTGAGATAATCGATTCGTCTAAGTTTAACCAATTTAATTATTTATGATGATCGATTATTCATTGGTACGTGTTATAAACCAACGATGTAAAGTTATGTTGTATATTATTTCTAGTTGGTCGCAATTATAAACTAACTATGTGTTTTCGTGTATAAAGTGGTAGATATCACCACTAATGTTGTATAGTATGTATATTATGGATGATTGGCAGTTGACCGTTACGGGAATGCCAACTAAGGTTTTTTTGTTGATCTAAGATCAAGACATTTATAAGTCTATGATTTTGTGTCTTTTTCATTGGGATGGTCGGGAAAGTAACTAGCAACACTGTTCTTTATTTGTTTGTACTTAATCTATTTGTTTTGTTCTTTTTATTTAACAACAATCATATATTTCCCATACCCAATCCGTAACCCTTGGTCTTACTCGAATGAGGATGTGAGCAATCACACATGTCTATTCCATTGTTATGGATGTGTATGTGTGATTTTGTCCGCCTTGTTGGTGTATTACTTTTGGTAAAAGATTAGACGATCCATACCCTATATTGTTCTTAATCCCAACCTTTGGTTTTATTCGAATAGGGATCTGAGCAATCATGTATGTCTATTCCATCGTTATGGGTGTGTATATGTGATTTTGTCAGCCTTGTTGGTTTACTACTGTTGGTGAAGATTACTAATCCTATTCTTTAGCTTATTCGAGTTAAGGATCGAGCAATCACATATGTCTCATCCATCGTTATGGATGTGTATGTGTGGTTTTGTCATCTTTTTTTGGAATATTGGTATCGATAGGGATTGGAAAGAATGATCAACCCTTAAACCTTAACCCAAATTACCTTTTTAGACTTGTCACTTCTTAGCTTTAGTGGTGGAGATGTGTATCCTTGCCAAGCTTATGATAGAATTCTCGTCATGACCGAGCAATTAAGCGAATTACTTACATGTTATCGCATAGATTAGTTGAGTGATTTGAGTGTTTTCATTTTCCTATTTTATGAGGTGTTTGTTTGTGTGCTAGTAGTTAATCAAAAAAAATGCTTATAGGAAAAATCTTAAACCTTGGTTTGGGATACATTTTCGTAAAGTTTTTGAAAGTCTACGTGAGGACAAGTAGGATTCAAGTGGTGGGATATTTGATGACATCAAATAACATCTATTTTATAGTATTATTTAATCCCAGCTAAATTTCTCTTGACTTCACAAGCAACCACGAAGACATAAAGACCAATACACCGTATGCAGAAGATTCTATATGTCGTATCGAAGATCAAGTATTGGAATATTCTGAAATATTATAATCGTGGTCCCCATTTTAAGAAAACCCCAATACGCCGTATTGACAACTTCCAATATGGCGTGTCGACCGAATTCCAGAGGCTATAAATACCGAACCCTAAAGACGAATTTTAGTGTGAAAAAAGATACCAAAGACTGAGAAGAAGGCATTAACCACCAGGTTCGACTTTTAGAAAAAGAGAGGAGCTACGAAGGTCTCGCAACGCCCTTCAACCAATAGGAAAACCCTTGTAAATTCTTATACTCTAAATACGTGTTCAGTTTTTGGTATCATTCATTAACTTGGTTAGTTTACCTAAGTCGTTCGTCTATGACATTTGTATTTGTTACAATGGTTATTGATTAATACCTAAAGGTATTAGCCATGTTTATGATAATTTAATGTTTGGTTTATGTTTATCTTGATTATTTCTTATAAGTTGTGTGTTGTTTTATGTTTATCAATTTATACTTGTTTGTGTTTAATCTGTCATTCAACTGGATCTAGCGGTACGGACCAAGTAGGCTAGAGTCTGGGATAGAACTACATATAGTTTATATGTGACTATGGAATAATAGGACTACGACTTCATGCTTCTAGTGCTTCCACGGACATAAAGAATGGTAGAACTAAGTGGTGAATTAGGATTTACAAATGCATTCTAGTTCTTTGCTTAGAACACTACCGGCAGTAGACTACCAACATATATATAACGATTGAACATAAGTGGGTAAAGTCTCGATGAGCTAGGTTTCAACATTCACCAATGTTCTCTCCTAAGATAGATTATAATCAACGATGATTGCTTTATACATATGTGTTTAATTGTGACAGAATTAGCATGTCTAGGTTTTAGGAAGAAGTGCCGCCTAAATATAGGAATGATATATCAACAACGAGATAATAAAATCATTGCACTTATAAACTAAAACATGCATTTTATTAGATTAAATATGGTTAATACGTTTTCCTTACAATAGGCTTGACCGCTTCTCTATCTTCTAAATATCAGCTTGTGTGTGTTAATCGCCCAATCTCAGTCTAGGTAAACCAAAACTCGTGCCAATCTCTCAAGCTGAAACCCCATCCCCCCCCCCCCTTGCCATTAGTTTAAGTTTAACTTAGGTATAACATAGAATAAATTAGGACTAACATAAATAACTAAAAAACTAATAGAATTACCGAAAAAAAAAACCGAAACCGAAAAAACCCGCTTATAATAGGTTCTTTTTGTGTTTTATTTTTAGATATCCTCTGGATAACCCGACACCGAACCGTGCATATTATACATGATTATTTTCTAACTAATATTCAAATAATTGTACAAGTATTAACCGATTATTGCAATACTTTTATTGTATAACGACTTTTTCGCTCGTAAAGTAAACATTTGTAAAAATCTATGTGTGAAAATTGATTAATGTGATCGTAATCTATAACGTCGAGTAATATTTTTTGTTAATACGTTATATATGAATATTTGAATGCAATTATTGTAACGAAATACTTAAGTTTTATATGACTTTTAAATTCAACGTCATTTAATTTTACTAGAAATACATTTTATGTTCTAGACTATTTATTTTTTTATACGTTAAACTCTATTACTACGTCAAAACGGTTAACCGTGACCAACCGCGTTAACCCAGCTCACTTCTGTACCCGCATGTCGGTTACCCCCCACCTAGTACGTTCGGCGACGATAGTAAAATAAATTTACCCCGCCCCTCGACATATTTTAAAAATCTTCCAACTAACCGAACCGAACCGCCCCGTGAACACCCCTATCTGAAACCCCATCCCCACCCCCCCCCCCTTGCCATTATTTAAGTTTTAACTTTAGTATAACAATAATGAATAAATTAGGACTAGACATAAATAACAAAAATACAGATAGATATTAGGAGTTAACCTCACCGCTCTTGTTGACAATACAACCAGTACTTACTAACGACACAATAACTATTGGGTGCATCAGCCCGGTTAGTGTTGTTCTAGGTATAGTTGGCAAAATATAAATAGTAAAACTTAATAACAAATAATACCTACGCACAACGACACATCAGTAGACCAACAGTCTAACTACCAAGACAATAAACCACTCCAGCAGCCAATATGGATAAGTAATCCGAAAGATCCTCAAAACCGTTTATTTGTAGTATCAAAAGTAATAAAAAGATAAGCATTTTTAGAGTGTGAGATCCTAGATAATGTTAGATCTGCACCGTTTTAATAAAGTAAAAACCTTGTAACACATATCAAGAAATTTTGACCCTAAACATACTTAAATCGCTTATGGAGCTAATGCCAAGAACATAACTAACATAAGCAAAGGCAGATAAGCACATTAAATAAGTAATAATCCAAACACCCCTAAAGTTCACCAACTTATCAAGTTCAAATTCAAAATTAGTATACCTGATAATTACGGAACTACATATTATACAAAACTTACTTAAGCGTATGAGTTTTATAACCTCAAAATCTTTACTTTCATCTATCACAAACCCACTTCCTAATGTCAAACTATAATTAGTTAATCAACTAAGTTTTGCATTTCTTCACACGAATTAACACATTCAACTTTATTCAACTTGTCTTCACACGCTTAAATTACTACAGCGATAAGCACTCAATGAAACAGTCATGCCATTATCATATTAGTTAAAAAAATAAGTACAAAGTTACCTCGAGTACGAATACCCTACCCATTTTTGTATACCAAATGCACCTGAATCCCGATTGAAACCTACATACAACATTAACATAAGAAAGCAGCTAATCCAAACACCCTCTTAACATCGATTACATAGGAAAAAATTCATATGAAAGTGCTTACTTCAAGTTCGCTAATCACCTTTCCAATATCTTAAATTCTCGACTCAGAATTCAATGGTATTTTTTATGGGAATTGATTTGCACACTCAAAAAATTGATTAGGACACTCTCATTTGTGCATTACATTGTTGTACCAGAGTTCACACAGTGCTTTATTTGCTTGTACAATGAGTGTCCCAATCAAAATTAATAGTGTGCAAATCACCTCCCTTTTTTATGTATCTTATTATTATTTGAAATATAAGCAGTATTTGTCCAAACCAACTCACTTTTCCATGTTGTGCTTATATGTTTGTGATTTAAATAGGTTCAAAGAAACCATGTTGTAGAGTCATAGATGGAGAATATTGGACTCAAGAGAAATATTTTAATTTGTTATTTAGACCTTACCTTGTAGCTTTCGAGATTTTGTTGAAGCAATGCCGATAGAGGAAACCTGTTCTTAATCTTTTCTTTCTTTGGATCTGCATTCCGTTGTGCATACTTCTAAAGGTGGGTTGAGATTGTGCCCTTCTCTTTATCTGTTTCATATTTATAAACTACAAAGATCACTGTGCATCACACTAATTCCAATAAACTTCAGCTAAATGCGGATACATGTATTCAAAGAACATAAAATTTACTTCTTCTATAATCACTTTCTCTGTTTGGCTTTTAGGTAACCACATCGAGAATAAACACGCAAAAGATATATAGATCCACTTTTTCGGTACCTAACAAATCAAGCATAACAAAAGTAATCAGTACAAAATCAAGCCAAACTCTCGAAGTTGTTGAAACCCAAAATCAAAACACACAACTCAAACCTCCTAAAACCAAACTGAGGCAGATTTCCCCTGGCCAATATTATCACATCATATTACTGCGAAAAAGAAAATAAAAAAACATCGCAACAATTTACAAACGCAAAACATACTTTAACTTGGAGCAGAAACAATAACGAATTCCAAAACACGGTCTATGCCATTGATGTTGATTTCCTACAAAAAAAATTAAACAATTGTATTAATAATCAAAAACCCAAAACATGATTTATAAAAAAACCCCAAAATCACAAATCTTTAATCACAATAAGCTAGTAAAAATTAAGAAGAATGAGGCAACAACCCAATCGTCGCTTCACCGAAAAACCAAAGACGTGACACCAGTGGTATTGTGTGTGAGCGTTTTGTGTGGGTGTATATCAGTCGAAGATGATGAATGAGCTATCCAAATGCATATTGTATTAATGGGTACACATGTTGAGTTAATGCTTCAGTTATGATACATGATTTATTACTAAAAACTCTAAAGGTGAGATGTTGAGGAGATACCTGAAGGCCTAAAGTTTATGATATAGTTCTAAATGAAGGAAGCATTAATACTCCACAATAAATCACAAGACTGAATCTTATCTTATAGTATATATGATAGATGTATACAAAGAAAACTTCAAAACTTAAAGAAAAATATAGGTTTGTTTAAAAAAGCACATTCAAAACTTAAAGAAGACATAGATCTATAAATAAATAAAACAATTACCCCAAGACTTTTTTGGCAACTCAACGGCGGTAGCAGTTTTTCCGGTGACTCGGCAGTGGCATCAATAGCTTTTCAGACGGCTAAGCAACAAGGGTATTTTATAGGCGACTCAAAAGCGTCTGCAGCGGCGGCTGTAGTGAAAAAAATACTTTTGAGGTTCGAATTGATTTCTCAAATTAAGTTGAGGATTTTGGTTTTTTTTACATAGGTAATGGAGAAGAAATGACAACTTTCAACAACTAGATAAGAGTATACGATAAGTTTCATACATTTCATTTGGAAAGTATTTCAACCGCACAAATCATGCATATATTTAGAAAATGTTTCATTCTTCAATTCTATACACGATTAGCAAATATTATTTTCAACTTCAAAAGTTACCATTTATAGATTAAGTTTTAAATAATCTTAAAATTTCAAAAAATGAGAGTAACCTTTTATGTGTAGTAAAGGAGAGATATGCGCACCGTCAATATTATTTTCTGATGAATTGATGAAATACAATACTTGGTTACATATACATGCTTCGTTAAAAAACACATTAAAAAAAGAAATATGTGTGTATTGGCCGCTAATCAAAACTAGAAAGATCTGATTACAATCGTCAAGTCATTGGTATAGCTAATAATCTACTGGCCAGTAAATGTCCTCTATTTCTAGAATTACTTTCTGAAGTTCGATTTACTTTTTAATGTTGATGCAAGATACGTAGTATATATATGTTTAAGGATTTTTAAAACTTTTACCCTTTTAAATAAAACTTCATTGCACCGTACCTACAACTCGTTACAGTTATTTCATTTGATATGTAAACTTTCACTACTATTTTATGTTGGTATGACATCTAATGTTGTACCGAGTAAGTCTTAAAACATATTTTACATGTTCATAACTTTTCTTAATCTATTTATGAAGTATAACGACGTGTTCACGAGTAATAAGTTGACCATAACATCATTTATGTTTCGAAATAATGATCAACCAACAAGTATAAGATTAGAACTTACAAGAAAAGAGATATTGTGGAGTTTATTTCATTGATGTGCCAAACTATAAAAGGAGCCTCTATTTATAAGGCTCTCATATTCTATACATTTAGTACACTTATAAATAAGGGAATACAAAAGATGAAATGTTATGGGGTTAAGGTATGTGGATAGCCACATTTATTTCATAACACTCCCTCTTGGCTATCCATCATTGGTTCTTATACGCTTAGATGTGTTGTCTCGTTAAAAACCTTGCTTGGAAAAACCCTGTGAGAAAAAACCATAGCTAAAGAAAAAAGAGTGCAACGTGTATATTCTCCCTCTAACGTATATTCTCCCTCTGATGATTAGATCACTTAAGTTCACTGATTCTTCGCATTGCAATGCCGTGAACCAACTTCTTAAATGTTGCAGTAGGAAGTGCCTTGGTAAATAAGTCTGCTAGGTTATCGCTTGAACGAATCTTTTAAACAATAATGTCACCACTCTTCTGCAAGTCATGAGTGAAAAAGAACTTCGGTAAAATATGCTTGGTTCTATCACCTTTGATGTATCCGTCCTTAAGTTGAGCAATGCATGCTGCATTATCTTCATGTACAACTATTGGAGCCTCCTCATCTGCAGAAATCTCACATGATTCACGAAGATGATGTATCACACTTCTCAACCATACGCATTCCCGACTTGCTTCATGGATGGTCAATATCTCTGCATGATTCGATGAAGTGGCACTCATTGTTTGCTTTACGGAACGCCATGAAATAGCAGCATTGGGACTTGTAAAAACATATCCAGTTTGGGACCGACCGGTATGGGGATCAGACATATATCCTGCATATGCAAAACCAACTAGTTTTCTTTCGGATGGGTTAGTATAATATAAACCCATGTCTTTTGTACCTTGAAGATAGCGAAATATTTGATTCACCCCATTCCAATGTCTCTTTGTTGGGAACGAACTATATCTTGCCAATAAGTTCAACAAAAATGATATATCAGGTCGTGTATGACTCGCAAAAAATAACAATGCTCCAATGGCACTTAAATAAGATACTTCTGGCCCAAGAATTTCCTCGTCGTCATTTAGGGGTCGAAAAAGGTCTTTTTCAACATCTAAGGTCCTTACAACCATTGGGGTGCGCAATGGATGAGATTTACCCATATAAAATCTTTTTAGCAATTTCTCTATGTATACATTTTTGTGGACGAGGATTCCATTATTTAGATGTTCAATTTGTAGTCCAAGACAAAACTTTGTTTTTTCGAGATTTTTCATCTCAAATTCTTTCTTTAAGTATTCAACTGCCTTTGGAAGCTCCCCTAGAGTTTCAATAATATTCAGATCATCAACATACACAACAATTATGACATATTCTCGTCCAGATGTTTTTAAGAAAATGCATGGGTAAATGGAATCATTTTTGTATCATTCCTTTAATAAATATTCACTGAGGCGATTGTACCACATGCGCCCAGACTGTTTCAGCCCATACAAAGAATTATTTAATTTGATTGCATATTGTTCTTGAGAACTTGTTTTACATGATTTAGGCACCTTAAATCCATCTGGGAGCTTCATGAAGATTTCCGTATCAAGTGAGCCATATAAATAGGCTGTCACAACATCTATTAGACGCAAATCGAGCCCTTTTTGTATTACCAGACTTATTAGATATCAAAAAGTAGTTGCATATACCACAGGAGAATATGTTTCTTCGTAATCTATACCTGGTCTTTGTGAAAATCCTTGTGCCACCATGCGCGCTTTATAAAGCGTGATTTCATTTTTTTCATTTCGTTTCCGCACAAAGACCCATTTATACCCAACAAGTTTTAACACCTTCAGGTGTACTGACTACCGGTCCAAATACTTCACGTTTCTAGGGGGATTTTAATTCTGCCTCAATTGCGTCTTTCCATTTTGGCCAATCATTTCTATTTTTGCATTTCGGAACTGTCTTTGTTTCATGATCCTCATCATTTTTCATAACTTCTAGCGCTACATTATATGCAAAAGTATCATCGACGTCGATGACATAATTTATTGAGATCTCTTCATTTTCGGGTACCTGAGGTTCATCTTGAACCGTCATGTCTAATGTCCTTATAGAGGACCCTTCTAGTGTTTCTTTAACCTCGACTTGACCATCTTGATTACATGCTCCCTTTTTCTTTCGAGGATTTTTATCTTTGGAACTGATTGGTCTACCACACTTTAGGTGTGCCTTAGACTCATTAGAAATCTCTGAATGTTCTTTAGGAACATCAATTTTAACAGGAGCATTAGCAGCTGGTATATGTAACTTAGTTATTCTTTTAAGGTCAGTAAATTTGTCTGGTAATTGATTCGCTAACCCTTATAAATGAATTATCCTTTGAACTTCTTGTTCACATTCTTTTGTTCGAGGATCAAGATGAGATAATGATAATTCATTCCAGCTTATTTCACTTCCAAGTTGTTTCTTATCTCCCCCTAATATTGGGAATATTAACTCATCAAAATGGCAATAAGCAAATCAAGCCGTAAATAAATCCCCCGTTGATGGCTCTAAATACCTAATTATAGATGGTGAGTCATACCCAACATATATTTCCATCCTCCTTTGAGGTCCCATTTTTGTGCGTTGTGGTGGAGCAACTGGGACATATACGGCACAACCAAAAATTCTTAGATGGGAAATATTCGGTTCCTAACCAAAAAATAACTGTAATGGGGAGTAGGTATGGTGTCTCGTTGGCTTGATACGAATTAGTGTTGATGCATGTAGAACAACATGGCCCCAAGCAGAAACTAGAAATTTCACTTTCATAATCATGGGCCTCGCGATCATCTGAATCCGCTTGATAAGAGACTCAGCGAGCCCATTTTGTGTATGAACGTGAGCTATCACGATCATCTGAATGTTCTACACTTATCCCAATAGACATACAATAGTCGTTAAATGTTTGGGATGTAAACTCACCAGCATTGTCCAAACGTATTGTCTTTATGGGAAAATCTGGAAAATGTGCTCTTAATCTTATTAATTGGGCAAGTAATCTTGCAAACGACATATTGCGACTTGACAATAAGCACACATGTGACCATCTAGTTGATGCATCAATTAAAACCATAAAGTATCTAAATGGTCCACAAGGTGGATGTATGGGCCCACATATATCCCCTTGGATTCTTTCTAGAAAATTTAGGGATTCATTCCTTATCTTAGCCGGTGATGGGCGTATGATTAATTTTCCTTGTGAGCAAGCAACACATGTAATATCTTTAGCTTCTAGAACCTTATGGTTCCTCAATGAGTGTCCTTTTGAATTTTCTCTTATCTTTCGCATCATTAATGATCCGGGATGGCCTAACCGGCCATGCCAAACGATAAAATTTTCTCGGTCAATTAGCTTTTTATTTATGATCGCATTTGTTTCAACAATATTAATCTTAGTGTAATACAACCCAGATGAAAGTGCGGGTAATTTTTCTAACACTTTCCTTTTACCCAAAATCACATTCGTAATATGGAGGTACTCATTATGTCCTTCATTTGTAGTCTCAATATGATATCCATTTTGACGAATATCTTTAAAACTTAATAAATTCCTTTGAGACATGGGGGAAAATAGTGCATTGTCAATTTCAAACATTGTACCTCCGGGTAATAATATATGTGCTTTTCCATAACCTTTTATTAGTTTTGCACTACCAGATATAGTATTTACATTTGATTCTTGTAGGTTTAAGCGAGAGAAATATATCTCCTTTTTGAGTATCGTGTGCGTGGTAGCACTATCCACAAGACATATGTCTTCATCATCAATAATGAGTTGTGCTACACGGTCCATATTCTTCAAAATAAAACACATATTATAAGTAAAATGTTCAACGGGAAAAATTATAAGGAAATATCATGTTTTATTAAGCCAAGTGCGTAATTATAGATAAAGTCCATCTCATAGTACAACATAAGAAAACTCAAAATAAAATAAAAAAAACAAACAAAAAATACATGATCGTCATCCACATGAAGACGTTTTATTCTTGGCTTTATTGACATTCTTATTATCGGCTTTATGGATCACTCATTTGCGAAGAAATCGCCAACATCCAAGTGAGTGATATCATTTGGGTCTTCTGGAACACCAGGGTTGTCAACACCAAGGCTATCAATATCGAAGTTGTCAATATCAAAGCTATCATTTTTCTCGTTTTGGTATGCCAAGTTAACTTCAACCCCTTTTCCTTTGCTCTTTTTGGATCTTTGGTAGAGTTTCACCAAATGCTTGGGTGTGCGACATGCACGAGCCTATTGATTAACACTACCACATCGGCAACATTCATTTTCTATGGCACCTTTTGCTTTTTCAACACCATCACTTTTGATCATTTTGCCTTTATCTTGCCACTTTTTGTGACCACTTGTATTCCCATACTGGAAACCATGATAATTACCTCGGTCAAATCCACGCCCTTGGCCACGACCACGACCACGGCCGCGTCCTCATCCACGGTCTGATCCACGACCGCGACCTCCACTTTGATTATATGTTACCACATTTGCTTCAAAAAGTGAAGCAGATCCAGTTGGACGTGACTCATGATTTGTCATCAAGAGTTCGTTGTTTTGTTCAACCACGAGTAAACAAGAGTTCAAATCACAATACTTTTTAAAGCCTCTCTCACGATATTGTTGTTGCAATAATAAATTAGAGGCATGAAATGTAGAGAATGTTTTTTCAAGCATTTCTTCATCAGTGATTTTTTTTCTTTACACAAAGTCAATTGAGAGGTAATTTTAAACATTGCCGAATTATAATCACTCACTGTTTTAAAGTCCTGGAACCTTAAATGAACCCAGTCATAACGGGCTCTTGGCAAAATTACTGTTTTTTGATGTTCATGTATGTCCTTCAAATGATTCCAAAGGACCAACGGATCCTTAACAATGATATATTCAATTGTTAAATTCTCATGAATGTGATGGCGTAAAAATATCATTGTCTTTGCCTTTTGTTCAACAGTTGTTTCCTTGCCTGCTTGGATCGTATCACCAAGTCCATTAGCAGCAAGGTATATCTCGGCATCTAGAACCCAAGACAAATAGTTTTGTCCACTTATGTCCAAAGCCAAAAATTCAAGTTTCGCAAGATTCGACATAGCTAGCTATATTATCAAATATATTCGAGTTAACATTTAACCAATTTGCGATATTAAAAACATACAATACAAGAAATAACAATATTAAAAACGAACGAGCAATTAAACGTACACAGAACAAGTGATATGCAAGAACATGTTTAAACACAATACAACATTGGCATACCAACAAAAATAAATGTATAATATAAACACACATAAACATGTTACGAAATCTTGGTAACTTATATCAATTTACATGAATCACTATATTTAATTCTAGATGTCAGATTATATACATGTAATTTATAACTAAAAGGATATCAGGGACATATCAACATAGTGACACAATTAAGTCTTTAAGCAATTCACACTTATTGATACCACATATATATCTTAAATTAATCACATAGAGAATAATACAGTTTAATGCTTAATTTGACGTGAATGAGTAAATGGTTATTTAACACACATAATTTTGAGGACATAATAATTATTACATGCACAATAAACAAACATGTTACACACAGTGGCGGACCCAGGAATGTTGAAGCCGGGAGGCAATTTTTTTTTTTAACAAAAGTCGTTGTGCACATACAAATGAAGATGGATTTATAAGGTTTTTACATTGTTTTACACTAAAATTTGTTATTTTTGGACGAATCGTGGAGGGCACCGCCCCCCCAAACCTACTATGTAGGTCCGCCCCTGGTTACACATGATATAAATATCAATATTGGCAAACTTAAGAATTAACTGTGAAGGTAAATAATATAATTCATGAATAACTAAACACTTAATTAAGCATTACAAACCAGTTGCATCTAAACCACGTACATACAAAGTTATAAATATTAATAAAATAAATATATAACAAATATTTTTATCAGAAAACATTTTACAATCAACACGTTAGAAAACATCAATACATTTTAGAGTTGTGCATACATCATTATTGATATATTATAAATAACAAGCAAGATATCCGCGCGTTGCCGCGGGGCATAATTTTTTTTCGAATTTATTTCGAATGAATATTGAGTGAGAATGTGTTTGAGCGTTGAGGGTGGGGCTGACTTGTATACAATACATGTATTTTATTTCACTGAACATTTTTTTAACAATCACGGAATTTGAATAAATGTTTGTCGTTGGGGCGAAGTATACGTTATTTATAGAGCGAATATAATTGAGGAATATATAGTTTATTATATAAGAAAGTTGTAAATATTTAAAAGTTGAGGGTACATTTTGTAAATTTTCTTTTTTATTTCCTATTTATATTAAACTTCAACATTTTTTTATAAAATCGTGCGTATGTTAGAAGCATTTCAATATTGTGCTCGTTTTGTTCGCAATTCAAAGATCTTACCGATGGTGTTTTTTAATCTGAATGAATCGGTACATATGTGCTATATATTTGATAAATAAAGTTTATTATATAAAAAAGTCGTAATCAGTTAAAAGTTGAGGGTCCGTTTTGTAACTTTTTTTATATTTGATTTTGGGCCATTTTCATTCGTTGTCGGGCTAATGTTTTCGGCCCGATACAATACGACATCGTATTGTATCAAACATGTATATATTTATAATACATACAATGTATTTCATAGTTTCAAACACTTTATAAACAAATCATTAATCTAAACTCAGTGAGTGTTATTAGTATGAACAAGATTTTGATACCCGCGCTTCGCTGCGATATGTTTTGTATAACGCGGCGCGGGTACGTTATGTATAACGCGTTTTTATCATTTTACATGTATGTTTCATACTGTTAGTATGCAGGTCACCTATTTGCACTTTTATTATGAATTTAAGACAACAACAAATAACAATCTCAATTTGACTTCATGGAACATCTTAGTTTACACAAAATGAATCAAGTATAAGTGCACTGCTGTACAAATGTACAGTTGTAGAGAAAAGTGTAAGAGTAAAAGGATGAGTTGTCCTTCATCAGTGCCACCATGTTAATTCACAAATTATCCTGCAGCATCTTTAGCCATTTTTTCCTTGTTATGTGTCTCATACTTCACGTATTTAGCACATTTTTTGCCGCTTTGGATTTCTCGTATGACATATCTTTTGCGTTTTCTGCCACATCATACACCCTCTTGCGTCACCATCCATGTGATAAAAATAATAATTTAGAGTTATTAAAAAAATAATCTTCAAGTGTTACTGTAGCATATGTGTGAGGAGAAACTATGATGTTTAGTATGTAGTATCAACAAAAAAATAAAGTTATATAATGCAACTAAGCCGTTTGAGTAAAGTATAAATCACAAAACTTCCAATCGGTGGCTTTCAATTTCAGTGCAACAAAATGATGTACATTAAATAGATTTTGAGAAATGTAGAAAAACGTTTTAATCACAAATCTGTTATAAACAATAATCAAAAGTCATTATCTTGATATATTTGAAGCTCAAATCTGGAAACACGTGCAGCTTCCATATACTCTCCCAAAGTAATTCGAAGAATCAAAGACATGTATTTCCGATCCAATCCAACAAATTTTCAACGGATACACTCTTATCTCCATACTTCCTATGTTCGTCAGCCTTCCCATATTCTCTAACAGAAATCACGTGATCCATCATCTTCCTCGTCTCTTGCTTACCAGACTTCCCTAACAAAGGAGTTATCGTCGAACCCACACTATCATTCTGACCGTTACTATCACTTCCATTATAAGGCGGTGATGTACTATTACTCTTTATACTCGCGTTACTCTGGTAACTCAAAAAGTCATCATTAGTTAGCAAAATTCTGATTTACTATTATAAATGCATAAGAAAGTAAATTAACAAAAATGTGTGTTTGGAAATACCAAGTGTCCGTTTGGAGTTTTGGGTAGGATCAACAATTGGTAAAAAATGTTAAAGGTAAACGGAAGTCTATTATATGTCCATTTAGAAATACCTGTGCTCGGGGTATTCCTAAAGTGACCAATTGTTCAAACTTGGGTGAGTATTATCGGGAGAACACTTGGTACAATCACAATGGTTAATCTAAGAAGGACAAAAGACTCCATTGATTTAGCAGGGATCGTGATTACCAAAAGTTACTTTCAAAATCCATCTTTACTCCACTAAAGACCCTCTTCAACACATACCCTCATCCTAAGAGAATCATCAAACACTACAACTCAGATATGCTACCTTTTATTCACTCTGGGCCACTTTTGTTTAACATATGTGTTTGCTGATTCTAGTGTCTAGACATATTCTGTTGAGATATGAAAAATACTGACAAAGTCAGCGAGAGAACTTTTCCATGACTTTATGTTACCCTCATACCATTTTGGGTAATTTGGCAGTCTTACTGTCAAAATGATCAATTGCGTAATGTGTGAATATGTGTGATACTGAGCCATCATATATCATACTCAGATTTAGTGTTGTTTCTTTGGCAGGTGCAACTCTTCGCTGCAACAACTTTGGCTTTTGATTACGTGAAAACTCAAATCAAGAAGACGGAATAGAAAATCGTACACATTTTATAGGTATAGAGAAAGAATTGTGTTGTGCAAGTTTAAAAAAAAGGTGCCAAAGTACTTACGTATTATAGGAATAAAGTTTTCTGCCTGCATTCTATGAAGTACGTTCCACTGATAGTGTTCGCTTCTCGACTACAGCAACAACTACCATAGATCTGTCACCACAACATGAGAAGTAAAATAGCCAGAAAGTTCAGGTACGACTAAAAAGTTTCATTTTTTATTAAAAGAAACTATGAAAAGCAAATACAAACCGGAGATGGTGACGTAGCAATTAGGAACCCAACCACGTTACAACCTGAAACCCATCCCTTATGCCACAGCATCTTTCTGGTAGACTTACCATTTAATCTACGCTGCAAGTAGAGAAGATACAAATTTAGCATAACATGGTGCAAGTCGCCCCAGATGCACTATAATGCGTAAAACCTTCAAAATTGTAACACCCCCAAAATCTGATATGCAGCGGAATGGTAACCTTGGGGTGCTACTTCAAAGTACAACAATCAAGATATAGGAAACGACCTTAAATAGACGTTTTAAACAAGGTCATTCGATGCATTATAACAAAATCAGAGTTCATACATTAGGTCCTGATTCGCAAATAGTACGTATATAAAATAACTCAAATGCAAATTCTAACCGAATGCCCTTCACCAAGGCAAAAGGGTCAAAATCTACAAAAGGCTAAAATATATGAGAATCAATGATAAAAAAGACTTCGGAAGGATATTCCCGGGTCGTAATGTCCCAACCGATGGCTGCAATTGAAATTTATTCTCTGGTTATGAAGAGAAATTTGACTGAGGAGAATATTACTTGATATGAACCACTCCGTTATAAATTACACAAACTAAAATAATTATATAAAATCATAATTTAATTAGCGGGAAACAAGATTAGGTTAAGGAAATCCTAAAAGTTAAATCTAAATTAATACGGGGAACAGATCAGTTTTCGGAACCTCTAAATACTAAAAATTAGAAAAATAAATGCTAAATTAAATTAAAAATCAAAAATCAAAGATTATATTCTAATTAACTTAACTTGAAATATAAAGAAAACTAGAATCTAAAACGGAGCGGGAGGTCGTTTGAATGCTAAACGAAAGAAACTGGTATAAAATCGCACCGTTGTAAAAGGGGGTCTAAGACTGAAATTTCTAAGAAAAATTAAGTTCCTATTAATAAATTTTATATTTTTCCTAGTTACTAAATGGAGACAAAAGAAAATTTGTATTAAAAAGAAAAATAGGGTTTTTTATTATTTTTGGATTTTTTTATGAATTTATAAGATTTTAAAAACTAATTAAAACTAAGAAAATAGAAAAAGACAAAAAAATAAAAGTTATAAAAATTCTAAAAAATTACAATTAAATAAAGAAAAAATTAACAATTCTAAAAATATAAAAATGCCCAAAAGTTACTTTTTAAATAAAAAGTAATTAAACTAATTAGATTTAAACCTAAATTAATTAATTAAATTAAATATAAACTACTAAGGCTAAGGTTGTTAAAACTAAAGGACTAAACAGTGAAAAGGACACAAAGGACAAAGGTTCGGGTAACTGGCAACTAACCACAGGGACTAACACTGTTAATAAAAAGAGAAAAAGTTACACAAACAGTCCCTGAGAATGACCCCGATTACAAAGTGGGTCCAACAGCTTATTAGACAAAACTTATAAAAGCAAACTTATTCAGGGGCTTAAGAGGAACATTTTTTGTAATAAGCACTTAAGCTGAATTGAACTAAATAAGCTAGAAACTTAGCTTTTTTGGACTGACAGTGGCTTAATGGCTTAAGGCTTATTTTTCTTTTCTTTTTGGGGATTTAAGCTGCAAAATAAGCTACAAAGCTAGGGAAACAGTAAATGAGCTAAAGGTGATCTAGTAATAAGCTATTTTCTCAAAATAAGCTCTAAGATAAGCTAGAATCCTATAAGCTAAATCTAACAGTTTATAAAAAAAAACAGAAATAGGGAACTTTTAAGCTATAAATAACCTACCTTAATAAGCTACTTAAGGGATTTAAGCTGCTAAACCTAAAAGGACTACCTATAAGCTATGCTAAAAGGCAATAATAACCTATGGCTTAATTTAAAATAAGCTAGAAATGTGGGGCTACTTTTGGTGCTCAGCACCAGGGGAGAAACAAACAGTGGCTTAAAGCCCTTTTTGGCTTATCCAATAGTCATATGAGCTATATATTAAACAAAATGCAAACAGATTTTAAAGGGTGAAGGCTAATGAGTTATTTTCAAAAGGCTTATTTTCAAAAGTTGAGCTAATAAGGACTACTTAAGCATGCTGATTATTGGGCTTGAAATTGGCTGTTCTTAAAAAATTTGCAAAGCCACCATTGACTTAAACTTGGTCAAACCAAAAGAGACAGAACATGGGCTTGGGTTTTTGGCTAGAAACAACATCAAAGAGCACAAACACAATGTGCTTAAGCTGCTTATGCAGCTTGAGCACTTAAGCTCATTTTTGCTTATTCAATTTGACAGAATTATAAAAGGGACATAAAAACTTGTTTCTAAACTAAGAATGGTGATTAAAGAGGCTTAATAAACCTCACACACTCAGCCAAAAGTGGCTGAGTGCACTTGACCCATGCACAACCCCATATGACCCATTTTGGGTCAAAACCAAACACCCCCTTAAATATATAAAAACGTTTTTTAACTGATTTTTAAAAAAGGGAAAGCTGAAATAGGTGATTATAAGTAGTGTTTAACAACTTTAACACATTTTTACATGAGATAAACAGAATTAAAGAGCTTGTATGAGACTTTAAATTTCGACAGTGGTCACTTGCAATTTTTTAAAGTAAAACCTTTAAACTTTCATTAAAATCCAAGAACTTACAACATAAACTTTTAAAAAGTACTGAATTACAATAATGCTTAAAAAAGACTTAATAAAAAAAACGTTTAAACTAAAAACAGGGTGTGTGTGTCTCGGCTTGGTCTTCTTCCTTTTATAACAAGTCCAAAGACATTCTTGGTCTTCATATTGTGCTAGTTGGGTGTGTAGAAAGTCTTCACACAATTCCCAGCCCTTGGATTGCCTTGTGCTACTTTATCATACATCTCAGCCATTGATGTTCTTGGGTTAACCAAGATTGCCAACATGGCAGGTTATAAGGGACAGGGTTGAGTGGGTTTAGGTTAGGGCATTAATGAGAAGGGTACTGAGAGGGGATGGGGGTGAAGAGAAACCGTGGGTGAGGTGGTTTGGGTTTGGCGGGAATGTGGGGAGGGTACGGGTTGGTTACAGGGTTTAAAAGGTTTGTTTGGAGAAGAGGCAAAGATAGTCCCCCATGTTTCTATCTCTTTTCATTTTCTTTTTAGCCGATTTTAGTTATAAAGAGAGTTTAGAAAGTGTCACTTTTGGTCCCTCCGTTTTATAACTTAAAAGAATAAAAGGATTTGGTAAATTGCAAATTTGGTCCCTGCTGTTTATTAACTAAAAGGGTAAAAGGGATTTTTGGAAAATTGCAATTTTAGCCCTTGTGTTTTATTTCTTTTGTTTTCTTTATAAAACAACTTTCAAAACTTGGCATTTTTGGCCCCTTTTCTTTATTTTTTTCATTTTTAATTATAAAACAAAGTTTTAAAATTTACATTTTTGGTCCTTGAGTTTTATAAAAAAGTGTATTGGGCTTTTGTTGGGCTTGGGCTTGTATTGGGCCCACTGGGTTTGGGTTTGGGCCCAATAAGGTTTAGGGTTGGTTATTGGGCTTTTTCAAGCCCAATAAGGTTATGAAGTGGGTTTTGTGTGTACAATGGCTGAGATTGGCTGTAACTGGGCTAGGATTGGGCTTTCAAAGTCTTCACAGTCTTTGTCAATTGCACACAAATGGGCTGTTGTAATTGATTGAGGGCCCATTTGGTCTTCACAGTCTTCATAGATATACT
>BQNB010123755.1:0-20045 GCA_026074375.1 Tanacetum coccineum
ATTTTAAACGACTCTTTTAGAGGTCGTTCTCATATCTTGTGATATTGATCTATGAAGTAACGCTCCCGGACTCATTATTTCGCTGCGACCCTATTTGGGGGTGTTACAGTTCAGCTCTTGTCATTATCATTTGGAGTATAGAGCAACGCTTAGGGGAGTTTTTTTGTTCTAATTTTACTCTTATCTTTGAATTTCATTTCCTTAATTGTACAATAGGGACATTGTATGAACCAAGTAGGGGGATGGGAGTAAAATTACCACTTTATCTATATTTTCCTTTGATTTTCTAGTTTTCTTTGAAAAATTATGCCAATTTAAAAAAAATGACATGTTTTTCTTACTGAACTAGAATAAATCTTTGTTGAGCTCACTATTACCCTTTATTTCAATTGGTGAGTTTAAGCCTAATGATTCCATTTTCATCTATTATACAAAAAACTACCAAAAATATAAGTGTATCGATAGTGTTGTAGACTTTAGAACTTGGCATGTACATCATTTCGAGACCTAATTGATTAGCAAGAATAGACTGTTTAAGAAGGCAACACTTAGGAATTTACCCCCAAACAGCCTATATGTGTATGTTTATCGACTTGTTACACTGACTTGTCGACCTCCTGTGTAAAACACCTTGTTTCACTCACTTTTAGTGCAAGATACCCCTAGATTACCATGTTGAACCAATCCTTGTTTGAACCATTATGTTAATGTTTCGTTACACCATTTCGCCTTAGCTAACCCTGTAGTCTATATTTTCTTTGTGTTGAAATTCCTGGCTACTTAAGTGTATGGTGCGGGGAAATGGGTTTGGAAATTTTACGCATTCAAGGAAGACCTATCATTGTTGATCTATAAAGACCCCTTGTATCATTACTTTTGATATTGTTTATCTCAAGTGGGGGTATATATGCATTGTATTTACCATATGCTACAGGGGTAATAAAAAAAGAGAAAAATATAAACCTCTGTAGCATATACATGTTAGTTATGTGTTATAAAACCAACAAGTTGTTAAAAATATAAAGATGGTGCAACTATAAGCCATATGTGTGCACAAGATATAAAGATGGTGCAACTATAAGCCATCTGTATGATTGTGAAGGTTGGGCTAGTAGCCTATTATTTTTGATAAGATTCTCGTACTTGGATATTTGGACATATGGATGGACAGTAGCCAGTTATGACAGCCTTAGATTATTTGACTATTTGTTTTGTGAATTTTGTTTAACACCAATTAAATATGTATCCCATGTCTTATCCTACCCTATGCAAATAATTCTGACCTTTAGCTTACTCGAGTTAAGGAAAGAGCAATCACATGTGTCTCGTCCATAGATTTAGCCGAACATGTGTGGTTTTGTCGCCTTTTATGGATCAGTGGTATCGGAAAGAATCCAACACATGTTTAAACATGTGTGTCGCCCATGTTGCCTTTAAGAGATGGTTAGACCCTAATTCTAACTGGTGCAGATTTATGTACTTTCTAAGCCTATGATAGAATACATGCTATGATAGTGCAGTTGAGAGATCACCCTGAAAATGAAACGGTTAAATTAGTATGAGAGTTGAGTGATTTTGATCTCCTTTTCATGAGGTGTTTGGCTTTTATGGTTTCTAGCATAAGTAAATTATAAATTCATTTCTCTAAACTAAATTAGGGAAATCTTTTTATAAATTATTCTAATAGTTCTATTTGAGGGCAAGTAGAAGTCAAGTGAAGGATATTTGATAACATCAGATAGTTAATACTTTTTAGTATCAAAATCCTTATCAAAATGCTTGTGATTATTGTATAAATGCGTGGAAATGTTAATTAATCACTTTATATATAGTTTACAAGAAGAAAACGAGTATTGGAGCAAGAGACGCGGGATTTGGAAGTGGAAAACGAGCAAAAGAAGAAACTCAAGGCCAGTTACGGCGTAACCTCCCCGTAGGAGTTACGCCATAACCAAGATTAATGAAGGAACGAGTCAGCACCTAAGTTACGGCGTAAATGCTCCAAAATGCTTATGCCGTAACCAGCATCATTAAGGAATGATGACTTATCCTAGTCCTTGTTACGACATAACATCAACGCTAGAGTTACACCGTCACATAATTAAAGCCTGAAGCATGGAAGTCCTCATCAGTATGGTTACGGCGTAACACGTACATAATGGTTACGCTGTAACATAATCGATACTTATAAATAGAGCCCGCATTCGGCACATTCAGCATTAACCCTTCCACCATAGTATCATGGGGCGAACCAAGCTTCCATAACCTGAAGAATTCCACCAGCAGTCCAAAGGAGAAGTCACTACACTTAATTTTGTGTTTAATCATTCATAAACACATACTCTAAGACTAATGATGATTCAATCCATGATTCCTTTCATTTATTCTTGATGTGTTGTTACCATGAGCGGCTAAGCACTTCGAGTGCTGGCCTAGTTATGAATTTACTATTGTTATGTTAATGATTTCCTGTTTAATTATTGCTTTATTAGATATCCTTTTAGTCTGTCATTGATCCTTGATTTTTGGTAGTGTTGAGGGTGGTTTAGATCATGCTAGTTCAGTTATTAGGCAGACTAGTTGAACATGGGGTTAACGGGGTACTAGGGTAGGTTGTCATCTATCCTTAGTGTAGGAATTAACCAAATTACCGCCTCTATCGCATTAAACACTTAAAAAGCATAGGAACTCTTTCAGAGAGGGTTTATAATCTATTTAGGTTATAGACAGGTCTTTAGGATAGTTGGGGTTTGATCACTGCAACTTGGATGCCCTACCTTTGTGACTTGCAGGGGATTCAAGATCGCATGAAGTATAAGGCAGACCTCAAATGTCAATTCGGGTCTGTTGATATTAGAACAACTAATTAGACATTTCCTAGGAAATACACATTATAACAGTAGTAATGAAATAACCAGGTTAGCACGCCTTTCTCCCTGATCACTTCTAGCTATTTACTTTTTGCAATTTACTTTCCTGTTAAAATTCAAATCAATTCAAAACCACTTTCAAAACATGACATAATCAAATTAAAACTAGTTAATCTTAGCTCTTAGGATGACCTTGGATTTACCAAGTCCTGCACTACATATGACCGGGTTCTTTGACTGTTAGTGCGTGTAGACATCGGTAGACGAGTTTTATAAATTTAAAACTTGTAAAATTAATGTTAACAATTAATACGCATCACATATGACAAAGGAAAATGCCAAACTTAAAGAGAAAATGTGGATGTTATAAGGGGGAAATTTTGAATTTTGAATTCAAATTGTATAGGGTAAGTATGTATGAGTTGTGTGTGAAAGCATGATGGTAATGGTGAAGAGATGGTGATGTGATAAAAGGGAGCCTATATTTAAAATTCATATTTTGAAATTTAAATGTTAGGAAATGGTTAGTTAGCATAGAAGTGTACAGGAGAAGATTGGGTGTGAGTTGGCAAAGTGTATGTGGTAAGGTTAAGTGTGTGTGTGTGTTATATGCATTTCATATGTTAGTGTGCAAGTGAGTGTGAGATAAAGGTGTATAGGAGAATTTTTGAGTATATGTATGTAATTTGAAATTCAAATATGAGAGTGAGTGAGTGAGTGAGTTGGGTGAGGGAATGAAGTGGGATGAAATATAGGAGCCTTTGTTTGGAATGTAGGAGACAACAATTACAAAAGAGTACATTATGTAAGGGAATATGAGTAGTCATATGTAGGTTTTAAGCTTGGGAAGGTTTATGTGGTGAAGGCTTAAGGTTGAAGGTTTGTGTGATGGTGATTAAGAGGAAGATAATCAAAGGATTGATCATATGGGTGAATTATATTTCCTTTTAAGAAAGAAAATAATTAGGCAATAATGATTAAGGAATGTATTTAGGAAATGGGAAGAATATTTGTAGGAATGCTGAGATTGTGTAGGAGAGTGTGAATAATCATTTTTTTGGAAAGTGGGGATAAACAAAAGATTAAGGGAATTTTTAGTAGGAAGTGGTTGTGTAAGAGAATGTGGGGTAATCATAGATATGATTGGAGGAATGTTGAATGGGATGTGTGAAAGAAACTAAGTGGGATTGTTTCGGAAAGTGGTATAATTAATTTGTTAGGAAATGTTGTGAAAGAACAAATGATTAAGTAATACTTAGTAGGAATTGGAGTAAATGTGGGGTGTAGGAAATGTGGGAGTTTGTAAAACATTTAGGTGTGGAAAGTGATAAAATGCAAAGTACAACCAACTTCCAAATAACACAAAATCAATTATTCAATATGACTTAATCCATGATTTACCAGCAATTAACAAGATCACTAATCATCTTGATGCAAACAATATAAGTGCTTTGCATCTCAAGTAAAGCACTTTTCATGAAAGGAAATGATGCATTTACGCAAAGTAATCTTTGACTTCTTTTGACCAATAAGGGAGTAAAACCTGTTACGTGATAAGAGAAGACGTAATTCAGGATTATGATCATATTAATACTTTCGTTCGATGGTATGTTGAAACTATGAATGTACTAGGTTTAGAAAAGAGATTTGGCCTTGGCTAGAGGCGTTTTAGTAAAAGTATTGAGTTGGTGTTTTTATCAAAAACGGTTGGACTTGTTTTTGGCTCTCTAAGTCCAAAACTCATTGCGTGTTTACCTAATAGCCCAAATATCATGTACATAACTTTTATGAAAGATCCATTCTTGTCGGGTAAGAGGAAAGTCAAAATTTTGAGAATTTCACCATTTCTATGCCGCGGCTAAAATGCTACCACACTTTAGTGCGCCACCAATACTTCTAGATGCTGTTGTTGATTCCTTTCTCAAGTTTTAGATCTTCTTTTTTCCTTTTTGTGGCCTTTTGAATCAACTAAATTGGAGTCCTGATGAAGTAGTTATGACCAAAATACTAAAGCATCCTCTAAGGTCATCATATAAACTTGATTTCTTTTTTTGGCTTTGTTTCTTCACTTGATTCTCTTCAAACACACATATAAGGCGTATTCCTATCTTTTCAGCTTTTGATAATGATCTTATGTGTCACCTAATATATATTTTTCATCATTAAAATACAAACGAGATCTTAGTCATCATTTTAAGCCAACATATGAGAATGTGTTAAGTAATCTAAACTTTGAAGGTTGTATATATTTTTTATGTATACTAAGCCTTTGGAAACTTTTAAGTAAGGTAGTAGCCCTTTGACAATTTACTTACTTCATTTTGCTAGGCTATGGCCTGTTTGGTTTATAAGACAATATCATGCACTTCGGATTTATATTCGTTCAACCATCATGGATGGGTAGTGGTTCCCTTCACCTTTATTTTGTTTCTCCTTTATGTTAGGCCAATTTTTAACCTTATTTTACAACCTAAGACTCAAGTGTGGTCTTATTGTGAATAATTTTGCACCAAAAATATACAAGCAGTCCTTCGCCTGCTAACAGAGGGTAGCACCCCATTCCATTTTACCTAATAGGTTTTGAGTAAAGACCTTTGGGAAGTTAACATAAACTAAGTTGGATGTATGTTAATCCTTTCATTGTTGAACGTATACACTCCGTGGTTTATCAAATCTTTGTTGTAAACAAGGTAACAAGAGATTTGGGGAAAAGTGTATCATTAACAAGGTAGAAAGGATTACATCAATGATATGAAAGCTTTTTGCCTACACTTAGTTGCATTTTAAAAAATACAGAAAGGTTGTGGCTTAAAAAGCTAAATAATTTACTGATGATCATGTAACAAGTTCACAGTTCGAGTGGGTATCGATGTAGCAGCCATAGTTAACTTATAAATTAAGACATAAATGTTATTATTTCCTTATCTTGGTATTTTATAGATACTAAGCTTTGTAATAATGCTTGTAAAGGCGAGGCTTTGTAGGCATATTGTCAAAATTATGACTTTGCTATTATGTTGAAGGAAGTGAAGATCTATAAGTGCACCAACATTGACCATGTTAACGAATAGTAAGTTTCACAGCTATGTCAATGGAATGAGGTTATGTAATTATACTAACAGAGACGAGGCTCAACAGTAATTCCAACAAAGATAAGCATTTGTAGTTAGGTCGGTAGAGATGGGGCTCTGCAATCTGGCTTTTAGAGACGAGACTTTCAAGTTCTTCTGAATTAGATAAGGATCTTCATTTATACTAGTAGAGAAGAGATTCTACAACTATGCTTGCAGATTCAAGAATATTCAATTATGTTAGCAGAGACAATGAGGCTCTGTAATTTTGTCGATGGAAATAAGACTATGCAGGACAAAGACCTACATTTATCTTTTGGAGACTAGATTGTGTAATCATAACCATAGAGATAAGGCTCTGCAGTTCCAGTGGAGGGTCGAGGCTCTACAATTGTGGTGACAAATACACTTGCAACGTGGTGTCGTGGCCTAAGATATGCGGCATGAGGTTTTGGATCATGCCGATGAGGACGAGGCTCCAAAAATATGCTAACAAACACATGCTAACGAAGACAACACTTTGTAGTTGAATTATCAAGGGAGAATGTTGATCCCTTATAGATCTTTGATTAGCTTGTTAAAGCTTTAGTTATCTTGGATAAATCTAAGACAACTAAAGAAACCTTGTGATGTAATATATATATATATATATATATAATATATCTCTATATATATATATATATATATATATATATTATATTATATATATATATATATAGTAAAGGATTATGCGAAATTAATCTTTATATACTTAGAAGAATAATAAGAACAATATCAAAAAAACAAAAGAACTTTCACTATATTAAACAAATTACAAAACAACTATATGATTTGCCTAACAACTATTGTGTTTTTCTATTTTTTATCTTAATTATGCTGTAAGGGTTCCTTTTATACACCAAGGAAAAACCTAAAAGGCTTACAAAACACGTTAAGTGATCGTGCATATCTATTCCTAATATAACTCATGCATATCACATAAGCAGTACTAATTAAACTAACTAAACAGTATAATTTTCACTGACAGTACCTAACATTGTACTAACATTACTAACTTAACTAGCATACTAATATTTACAATTAGCATTAACTAATAAATTAGTTTATATTCTTCAATCTTCACTAGCAGTATAATCTTCAAGTAGCAGTACTAAGTCCTTTGAGTAGTATGAACTTGTAAAAGCCCTTTAATTCCTAACAATCCTCCCCTAAATTTGTGATTTATCTTTAAATCATTAAGTTTGTTGAATTAAAGGTTTTTGGTTCTGAGAGGATTCTTTCTAACACTTTAGCTTCTTGATCTATTAGCTTCTATGAAGATTTTCTTAACCAAGTCTCTAGCCATCTCACTATCTTCTTCCACTTGCAGTCCTCTGCTGAGCATCAACATCATAACTTCAGTTGTCAAAGGATAATCCTTTTCTGGAAACATATAGATGTAATGCCCTCTTGTTGAAAATACATAATGTACTGCACATGATCCATATAATCTCCAAGTCTAAGGATCATGCATATATCTTTGTAACTTCCATAGTGCATCTTCCTTGTCTGGTTCATAAAGTCTTTTCAATTTAACCCATAGAGCTCTTTCTATATCTTCAGTAGGTTCTACAGATCTAAACTTTTCTTTAAATAAGTTCCATAAAGTATCAAGGTATTCTCTATCAAATGCCTTAAGCATATCTTCAAAATCTTAATATCCTCTTATGTTTCCAACCCTGATAATCTTTCAATATTTTCTTGAGTCTTCAGTATGAATTTCCTAATCAATGATAGGATACTTAGTTTATAGAGCTTCTACCCTGAATTCTTCAAATGGAACTATCTCTAGCAGTGTTTTAAGATCTTCTTTAGAAAATTCTTTTGTTTCTTCAGTTGATTATTCTTGAAAAGCCTCTGAACCTAAAGCTTGAGTTGTCCTTAACTTTTTGAAGCTTTCTTGAAGTAGTGCTTCTTCTGCAACTCTCTTTTTCTTTGTCATTTCAACATCAGTATTCTTTTTAAACAAAGTTTGTACCTTCCTTATCTCTCAATATGGGTTTGATCTGATCATAACTCATACCTTTGAAATAACTCATCTTGTAATTAGCCATGTTCTTCAAATATACCATCATATTTTTCCTTGCTTGAGCTACTGTAACTGGTTTCTTCTTGAAAGAATGATACCTTATCATTGATCCTGATTGTCTCTCTTGAGCTTGTTCAACAATTTTACTCCAGTCAATATCATCAGCTGCTTTTCTCTCTTGATCAAACTGTTTTTGTAAATTTAATGCAGCTTCAAGATTAGCTCTTTCTTGTTCTTGTTGTTCCAATACTTTTGTTTGCTCTTCCTCTTGAACCTTTTTGGCTAACTCTTCATCAGTATCTTGAATATCCTCAGCAGTACTAAAAAGTCCTGCAGCAGTACTAACTTGTGAGCTGTCAGTACTTCTTCTTCTTCTATTGTAGGTCTTTACCCTTTCTTTGGATGTCTCTGCAAGGATTTTTGCTGCACTGAGAACACTTAATTCAGCTTCAAACGTTTCTTGACTTTGTACTTCAACCTGTGGAGCTTTTAAAGGAGTAACTTGTTGCTCAGTCAGATCAAAATCATATTCCACTCCTGCATACTCTTTTTCTACATCTGTATCTTCTGCCTCTTCCATCCTCCCCTGTTTGGAAGGATCCTCTAAAACCAAAACCTCTCATTTATCTGAGATGACCATTTTTGCTTTTTCATTTTGTTGGTAGACTTGAGCTTATCTTCCAACATTTTAACCTTTTTCACCAACTTGGTAAGAGCCTTACCATGAACTTCTTTAGTCTTTTTGAGTTTTGTCTCCAAGCTGGTGAGTCTAGTAACTAATTTGGTATACAAATTTGTCAATTCTTTGAGTTGCATGCTGCCCTCAACACTTCTAGGTGTGTAACTTCCTGAGAGAGGTGAATCATGAGGCATGGAAGATGTTGTTTGTGGAATTTGTGTTTCTTGTGGATGTGGAGATGAAGTGGTAGTAATAGGTTCAGTAGTAGGTTCATGAGAAGATGGTGCTTGTGAGGATGTTGCTTGTGAGGATATTGGTTGAGATGTAGTGGGTTGTGATGTAGATGATGAAGAAGTAGTGGGTGTGTGTTGGGACTCAACAGATAATGTTGGTCCTTCACCCTGACCAGATTGATCATGAAGCAGCATAGTATCAAATAGAGGTACATGTACTCCTAAAAATCCAATTTTCATGTTGCTAAAAAGTTTATGTTTTAAAGAAGGAGCAACATATACTGCATTATGTGCATTAAGAAACCTTTTTTGTTTATTCAAAAAGATTTGTATAAAACGTGGATACATCAAAAATTTAGTTTTACTATCCACATTTTTCACCATACCATCAAAAATTAGATGAGAAAACTTAAAAGTCCTATTTGTTGCCAAACAAATAATTATAGTTGCAATATTACTTGAAAATTGTTCCCATGAAGTTTTCTTAGGACCTAAACAATGTAAGATGGTATGGATCAAAAATCTCCATTGGGGTGAAAATTAAGCCTTTTTAAAAGTAAGTTTGTTATTATCAAAAAGATACCCCATTAGAGACAGTTGTTCAAAGATTTCAGTGTTGGGCAAAGAACTAAGACTATCTACATTTGCTAATTGGAGATGTCTCCTAACAGATGCTTCAGTAATAGCAAATTTATGCCCATCAACTATAACAATTATTTGTTGTTCTCCATCATTGACTATTTCGACAGTTGTAGTCTGCCAAAACTGTTCAACTAGAGAAACATAGATAGTAGGGTTTGCAGTTAAAGCATGCCTGATATGACTATCAGCAAGAAAGTCTACTATCTAATGGAATTCTTCACTCCCAGATGGCTTTTGAAGAAAAGCCACCATATTATGTTTGTCGCAGAATCCCATTTGAGCCATATGTATGTATGTTATGAGCAAAAGATTGATGTGAGTGCAAGATTAAGATCGATTTAGAACGAATTAGTATTGGTCAAAATCAATTAAGATTTTATAAAGAAAGTATAAGGTTTGGAAAGTGGATAAATTGTATCTTTAAAAGTAATCATGTAAGTAAGGTAAAGATTACAAATATCCAAAGTAAGAACCTTATATATGCAGTTAGTTGCATAAAAATCTCAATGGTAATATTCAAAGAGTTGAAAATTTGTTATTGACCAAACAGTGTAAACGGTAACTCAGCAGTACAAATAGTACCCTAGCAGTACTAACTTTTGTACTAGCAGTACAAACTTTTAACCCATCAGTATTAAGAATTTACCTAGCAGTATTAACTTTTTCTCCAATAATCATGCAACAACATGCCTCTATTCATCACAAACACACTAGAAATAACTAGATCGACATGTGAGAATTCATGAGGATCCATATTTATGCATAATCCATAAATAGAAGTCAAAGCTATTAGTCAAACCAAAATACTAATTTTGACCCATTTCATTCCAAAGTTAAGCTTAAGTCATCCCAAAAACTTAGTTGAAAGAATAGTTTTTGGCAAACTATCAGCCATCAACGGATTTGAGAATTCTTTACCAGTTGTTGTTTGCTCTGGAATAGCCAATTCTTTCTTGTCTGTTAGACATGGTGAATTGATGACAATTTGTTGTGTGGTATACTACCAACACTAAAAGGATATTCATGTTATCATCAATATCCTCCCCTCAACTCCAGCATTTTCATCAAATCAGCATATCCTTTATTAATCAAATAAAGTTTAAGCTCTAAACCTGCAAAATGTTAGTTCCAAACATAGAGAAATACAATCCATAACATCTTGGAAAATACTCATAAGAGAATTAATTTCTCTTTGGGACCCAAGCCATTACTGACTTGACTCTGCCTGTTGGATCAACATAGTCAAATTGCTTACAAATGTATGATCCACTATTTTTGGAGACATGATCTAGAACCTTAAGTTTAGGTCTCCAAACCTAGCATGCTTTGGACTTAACAGCATCAATCCCTTGTTCCCCAATAGCACTTGTCAATCTTTTTCTTTTAGCAGTATTAACAGAATTTACCTTGACAGTATTAACTTTGTTATTTAAATTTCTGTTTTTAAGTGCTGTTTGTTGGTAAAAAGGTCTCCTAGATGGTGAATGTGACTTCTGAAAAGCATTTGGTCTAGATTTTGCAACATTCACAAAGGGTTTGGGTGCAACAGTCTTAATAGGTCTGGCAGTACTAATTGCTGCTGCTGTTCTTGAAGAACTTTGCCTAGCAGTACTAATCGATACTAGGCCAGACTTGGTTAAAACCGCTGTTGGAGCAAAATTTCTTCTAGAATTAGAGAAATTTTAATGATTAGTCCTCATAGTATTATTCCAAACTAGTCTAACTTCCCTTTGACCATTCCCCTTTTACACATTGTTCAAAACAAGTTTTTGTACAATCTTTTTATTATGAAAATCATAGTCTTTAATTAGATGGTTAAAACTCCCACACACAAAACAAGCTTTTGGGGTAAACTGAAATCCAACTCCTAATTTCTTAGACATTGGAGAATTCTAGTTACAACTGTTATTCCTAGGATTTTGACTAACTTTCCTAGGTTGATCAGCTTGCTTAGGTTTTTGAACATTGACTGATTTTGACACCTTTTCCATAGTCTCATCCTCATCACAATCAGAAACCCAATCTTTAATTATTAGGGCACCAGAGGTTTTCTTAATCTCATTAGAGGAATTTTCACTAACATTCTTTTTATCCTTAACTCTATAGCCTTCAAATTCAGGCTGTTTAAACTCCTCAAGACCAGAGTTTGACAAATCAATAGTAGGGGATGCAAATAAGCCTGTAGGTAGAGGTGCAACTGCATTATACCCCACACCTTTTCTATTGTTATCAGCTATTTGACTTCCTATCAATTTATCTAAGCTCTTAGAAGCATTTTCAAAGTTGTCAATCTTAATCTGATTACTCTCTTTTTCTTTCTTAAGTCTTTATATCTGAATTTTAAGAGCATTAATTTCTGATTCATTAAATGAGGCATCTCTTTTAAAAACAGTAATTTGATCATAAAGCATACCCTCATTTTTCTTGTAGAAGACTAGTTGTTCTTCCACAAAAGCTAAACCTCTTTTATAGTTGGCTAGATCAGATTTGGATTTAATAAGCTCTATTCTTAAATTATCATACTGAGACTTAAGATCTTCAAAGCTTTTAAGACAAGTTTTAGAGCAAGTTTTGTTATTGAGTACCTATGAATCTGAGAATGCCATAAGAGCAAAGTTGGTAGGGACTTACTCTTCTGTCATATAGCTCCAATCAAATTCAGATCCATCTATAGCTAACATAGCTCTGGAAGAAGATTCTTTCACATTCACAGTTCTCCTAATATTGTCGGATGATTCTGCTCTATTCATGACTACTAGGAAAAGCACTCTCTCGCAAAGTTCCATTCCCCACCCCTTATGACAATTGAAGCATTCTACCTTTGTCTTGTCATAACCAGCAGTATCACTTCCATTGATGATAATCTTCTTTCCAGTTCTCTGATAAAACTTTCTTGCTTTCATACTTAGTAATGCCAATTGCCACTTCAAATCCATTTCTTCAAGATCATCTTCATGGATTTGCTCTAGGTCTTCATGAACAACCTGAGACCCATTTGGTTGATTGGCCAGAAAAGCATAGATTGTGGCATCACTGAGTCTAGCAGTATTATCTGTAGAACTAGCAGTACTAAGTGAAGAGCTAGCAGTATTAACAAGAACATTAGATGTATTAACATCATTTGTACTACTAGGAGTTGAAACAAAGGCCACATTCTGTGAATTTGAATTTGAGCTTGAGGTTACACTTCTTTTGACCTCTTGTTCAACAATCTTAAAATTGTTGTAGAGATCATCAAAACTTATTGAGCCCAGATCTGGTTTGTTCCTCCAGACCACAACATGCATGCTCCATTCAGAAGGAAGGCTTCTCAAGAATTTAAAGTTTAGATCTTCTTGAGAGATGTTTTCACCTAAGATGGCTAACTGGCTTACAATTTTCTGAAGCCGGGTAAAGATAGAGTCAAGTGACTCTGAGCTAGAAGCATTGAAGTTTTCATACATCTGCTTCAGGAGTGTCTTTTGAGTCTTCTTGGTGGCTTCATTACCACCAAATCTTGCTTCTATGGCTTCAAACAAGGTCTTGGCATCCTTGTATTGATTAAAAGTGAGTAGATGCTCACTTGGAAGTGTCATCATCAAAATACTTCGGGCTTTAAGATCATTCTTCTTTTGGATCTTCTCCTCAGCAGTAACAGCACCAGGTATTGTTGAAGTAGATGTACCATCAGCGTTTGTAGTGGTTCGTGCTACTGGCTTGAAGGAGTTGCCATCCTCTATGATCTCCCAGAGAGCATAGTCTTGAAGTTGAATGTATGACTCTATTCTGAGTCTCCATGTGTCATAATCACCTTGCTTCAGAAGTGGCAGTTTTGCAAGAGCATTGTTTTGGGTACTTTCTAGATCCATGGGTCTTGATCTAGAGATTGTACAAAGAGTTAGATCTAGTTTGTTTCTTCTTGATCAAGGTTTCAGAACACCCGCTCTGATACCACTTGTTGATCCCTTGTAGATCTTTGATTAGCTTGTTAAAGCTTTAGTTATCTTGGATAAATCTAAGACAACTATGATAGAAACCTTGTGGTATATATATATATATATATAACGATTATGCGAAATTAATCTTTATATACTCAGAAGAATAATAAGAACAATATCAAAAACAAAAAAACTTTTACTATATTAAACAAATCACAAAACAACTATATGTTTTGCCTAACAACTATTGTGTTTTTCTATTTTTTATCTTAACTATGTCGTAAGAGTTCCTTTTATACACCAAGGAAAAACCCTAATAGACTTACAAAACGCGTTAAGTAATCATGCATATCTATTCCTAATATAACTCATGCATATCACATAAGCAGTACTAATAAACTAACTAAAAGTACTAATTTACACTGACAGTACTACCATTGTACTGACAGCACTAACTATAACTAGCAGTACTAATATTACAACTAGCAGTACTAATGACTTAGTTTATATTCTTCAATCTTTACTAGTAGTATAATCTTCAAGTAGCAGTACTAAGTCCTTTGAGCAGTATGAACTTGTAGAAGCCCTTTAATTCCCAACAGAGAACTTCTGCAGGGTTTTGGAAGCTTGGTAAAGACCAGGCTCGCCAATTACGTCGCATGAGACGTCGCTCTGCAATCCTCCCAACGAATATGGAACTTTCCAATTATACTGATGTAGATGTTTGAAAATCTAATAGTGGAGACGAGGCTCTTCTATTATGCTTGCAGAAACTAGGCTCTGCAGTTCTAGTCGAAAAAGGTAATTATGCTAGAGAAGATGTCAGCAACTCTGATGGTAAAGACGAGGCCCTACAAATATGTGAATGACGTGAACACTCATGTTGGTCGAGACGAAGTCTACAATCATTTAAAATAGGGACGAAGATTCCCAATTATATCATGAAGACGATGTTCTACAATCTTGTCAATGGACAAGGCTTTGTAATTGATTTAATTTGGATGACGCTCTGCCGTATTGCAATTGGAGCGAGGCTCTGATAGATGACACTTTTGGATTATTTCAGCAGAGGCGATTCTTTGTAATAGTGACACTTATGCATTATTTTAGCAGAGTCGTTGCTTTAATAGTGTCGACAAAGACACTTATGGATTTTGTTAACAGAGGAGATACTCTATAATCGTGTCGACAAAGACTTATGGCAACATATGTGATCAACTGTTGTCATATAACAAAGACTTATGTTAGCATATGTGATGCTCTGTAGTCGTATCGACAGAGAATTATGTCAAAAGCTGTAACAACCGTCAATTTCAGGTTAACAACCATTAGAGTTGTTATAACGTCTTTGATTAAATTTACTTGTATATATTATTTTGTGCTTGTCGGGTCATTTTGAGCTTGAATTGAATTTTTATTTAACCTTAATTACGAGTGTGCCTTCGACTAACGGTCCATATTTTTAGGTTATTATTTAACTTTGTACATTTACTATATATTTTTATTTTCGCATAAATTAATTTTTACGGTTAACCAGATAGGTTATCCCGCGATCGTCGTAAAAAGTACATTATATATGAACCCGACTTTAGACTAAATATTAGTCTACATGCTCCACGTATTTTTATTATTTCAAATATATATCCTATATGTAGTAATTTTATTAATAATGTTTACGTTTACTTTTCGTGGTTACGCCTAAACTCTTATAACATTCTATGTTTTTACCCGTTAGCCCTAAAACTACCCACTTATTCGAATATTTATACAAAAATTTACCAAAACCCTCCCCCTTTCCATTATCAAATCATCCACCACATGGATTAAACTTCATGTGGTAACTAAGCTCTCTTATGTGTCTTTTTTTGATAGATAAAGGGACACTTGGAGAGTTTGATATGCATGTCTTGAGTTTAACATACACCATCTCCACCACATTTCCTCATAGTCCATCCATCAAAGAAAAACCCCTCCCGTGTGCTCTCCATTAGTCATCCCCTATCAACTACCACAACACCATTTTCATACAAAAATTACTCAGAAAAAGATATTCAAGATGGAAGGTTTCATATGCTAGTTATCATTTTTGGGTAAAATCTTATCAAACAATCAAGGAACCACTATATTCTCTTGGTTTAATATATGATCATTATGGTTTACAAAGGTTCATGCAATTGTATTTTGGGTTTATTGTAAGAGTTTGGTTGAAGAACTAGTTGGAGTTTTTAGTTTGATTCTTGATATAATCACCACCATCATTTTCTTCTTTTGTAAGGATAATGTTCTATTGTATTCTTTAAATTTATCTTGTAAATTATTTATGTTCTTTTTGTAATTTTCTAAGACTATATTGTATTTTTCATATTTTTATATTTATTTACAAAGATTATGCATTGTACTTAATTAATTGGGACAAGAAACTTGGTAAAAACCAGAATTGTAACATATTGATATGGGCAGATTTTGAACAGCAGGTTCTAGATGAATTCTGGAAAATTTTATGGATTGTAGAGGTTAGCTAAAACTATAGACATGTATAACTATGTCTTAGCTCCGTTTCTCCGGGTGGCACTCGTCGTGACGATACCCGAGGAATTAATTAAAAAATAAACGGTAAAAGTTATCGGAAACTGCACACCAGATTTCATTGAGTTATAACTTTTAAAATTTGTATAGAAGTCACTTTTGGTGTAAGCAAAAAACTTGTAGATGACTGTCTAACTTAAATTTTGCGCTTGAACCAACCTTAACGGACTTACCGTTTAGGAGATATGGCCATTTTCCCAAGACTGTAGTAAGTTGGGAAAATCACAGCTTTGATACTTGTTAATGTATTGACCATTTGACCTAGTTTTATAAAAACCGAAGTGGTCGGACCCACACATCGGAAAAATAGACTCGTTAACCTTCCCGTAGACGTAAGAACTGAATTGAGACCATTTACGAATTTGTAGTTATGGGCTGGTGAAGTTGGATAAAATCTAAAAATTTGGATAAGCCCATATTAATGGGCTTACAATACTTAAAACATGGACTTTTGTTTTAGGCCCAATTAAGTTATAAAAAATTTAAACTCTAAAGTACAATGCTAAATCTATATAAAAACTTTATAAAATTTTATTTACACTTATTTGCGTAATATTTATAAATCCTAAGATGCACTTTATTTTTAGGTTGCTTTTAAAGCTTTTCTTGATTTTTCATCACTCATTTTCGTTAGTGTTATCGCTTTGCTAAAGGTGAGTTCACGCCCCCTCTCTTTTAAATGTTTTAAACATTTTGGAGTGGAATGCATGATCATTATTGCTTTATGAACTATATTGGTCTAATTGGACATTTTGAACATTTTGAACTATATTGGACTATTATTAAACTTGATAAATGCTTTTGAGCATTCGCGAGTCCCTGTTTTACTGCTCTTTATTTTGGGGAACATTGCATACTATGAACTGATTTTTAAATCAGTCATTTGCCATATTAAGACTTTGCGTACTATTTTATATACACATGGCTTTACTAAATTGAGACTTCGCGTATTACCTTATGATATACGTATGATTTGTACATTGTTGGACTTCGCATATTATATTTATAATATGTAAGACTTGGCTAATATTAAACTTCATGTATTATATTTCTAATACGTGTGACTTTTATTAAAATAAGACTTTGCGTATTCTATGTGAATATGTAATGTGCATAGATATAGTGTTAGGTGTGTGGGATTGATGAGGTGTCATTTTATACACATTTTCGGGGCCGTTTAACCCCCTAAATCGTGTGTTTATGCCCAAAATAGGTACTTAATCGTTCCTTTTCAGGTGTTTTGCATTTGGAAGGCATTTGGAAGAAATACATGTGATTTGAGCTCAGTTGGAGAAGAAACGGACAAGACTACAGACCTACACCAACATTGCTTAGGAATTTCTCCTCAGAAGCTAGAGACGGCGTCACAAATTACACGTGACGCCGTCACAACGATTTCCAAGACACCGTCACAAGATCTCAAGATGGCGTCAGATTGTACGACCCAGTCTATTATCTAGAATATTCTTGTCACGACGGCATCACGATTAAAATGCGACGCCGTCGCAACAATTTTCCTATAAATACAAACCCGAAATTAGGGTTTTAGGGGTGTAACTTTAGAATAAAAAGAGGGTACGAACGCCTAGAATTGTTTATAGAAAACTGTATGGACGATTTAGGGCCCAAAACCCTATTGACTTCCTTTCAATTTCATGTTCTATCATCAAGTAAGAGACTGATTTATATCATTTAAGATTGTCTTGTTGTGTTGATTTTCCTTATTTTGTTTCTTGCTTTATCTATAACATGCTTGGCTAAACCTTCTATTTGTATTTATTTATGATTTGTATGAAACCTAGTGAATGTAGATCTTAGTGGTGTTGCTTCTTGTGATGAATATGCATGTTAGGTCTTAGAAAACCAGCTTTTGTCTATATAGTTGTTGATATGTCTAGGAAAACATGATTGTGTAGAAAGGATACCATCGGGTAACAGTCTTCATACTACCTTGCCCCTTATATGGTTGATCCACTCTTAATATATTTCAAATGCATTTAATATACTCTTAGAGGCCTTGTAATAGTCTTCATACTACCTTACTTGTGCGTTGCCTTAACGGAATATTAAATAGACGTTGGGTTCGTGTAATTCGTTCATGACTTAGGAAATAATTACATAGATCATCACAAGTGTGACAAAGCAACAACATAAGGAGAAGCAATCTAGGGAGTAATACAAGATTAAATAAACATAGTCTTTTATTATATTGTTATCACCAGTAGCTTTGTTAATATTTAGTTTAATAGCTAAAACCAACCACCTCTCCAATATATGATTTTACCTGATTTCATAAAATATAAAAACACAAAAAGAATCTTCCCTCAACCCTTATAATTCTGTTAGACAGTGATCAAGTCTTCCCAACCTATTCCCCTAGAGAATGATAACAACCCCCGAGTCTTGCCTATACTACTACTACAACTGTTAGGTACTCTGCCTAGGGAGTTGTAAAACTTCGTGTAGAAGTCTGACGATGACCGCACCAAGTTTTTGGCGCCGTTGCGTAGGGAATAGTTAGGTATTGATCACAGTTTAACTTAGTTCTACTTGCTTGAATCCTTTCAAGTAAGATTTAATTTCCGCATATTAGCTTTCTTGTAGTCTATCTTTTCTTTGTATGGTTATTCTTAATTTTCATTGACTATTCCATTCTTTATCATGGAGAACGTGAATCCACCACCTACCAATAATCGTCATATCCTACCAGTTGCGTTGCGCGCACGAATTGACCAAGAGCTCTATGAGCTACATGTAATTTCGAGCTTCGTTGACTCTCTCCTAGAGAGTATTGAACAATTTCTTAATGACTTCGCCAATCAACCTAATGAGACCAATATGAATAACCTTGAGTCCGATGATGAAGCGGTGGATACAACCCTTGTTTCTTCCTTTCCTCATTCAGACAATGACTCAGGCGATGAGGAAGTTCTTAATGAGCTAATTGAGTATGAAAATGCCGGAACACTACGCCTAAAAAGAAAATTAATAGTTTTGACGGGGATGACTTAGCATTCAAATGTATGATAGGCTTTAGGAATTTTACTGTCTATCTCGATCTCTTTTTACCAATGAATATTATCTCACGTAAAGCCTATAATACAATAATGGTAGAAGGACTGGAGGGGACGGGAAAAAACCTAGTTACCATCGTTAAAAATGTTTACGTGTTTGTTGAGAGTTTCACCTATATCACAGATTTTGTCGTGTTAGAAGACATATGAGAGTTTATCATGAGCGACATGGCTGATGTCTTGATGGGCAGACCCTTTAGAAAAATCACTAAGCTCAAATATGACATCGCTAAAGGATTGGTCACATTTACTAAAATCTTTGACACATACACATATAGGATGCCACGTACAATACCTAGGCTCAAGAACTTTAATTAGAGTAAGGTCACACCACTATTGGAACTTAGACAAAATGATTTGATGAACGGACTTAGGCACCCTCATGAAAAGAATAAATTTATGTAAAAAAACTGCTTAAACCTAGGTCCTGAATACCAAGTGAATGAAAGTATGAAGGAACGGCTCATTCATGGGCACGTGAGCATTCACGAAGTCACGTAAGAACATGTGACTTCGAGTCTAGCTACAAGACTCGTAAAATAAAGAAAAGCAATTTTTGGGATGCAACTCAATATTTACTTTTCTCGCACATTAGGAATGTCTTGTGTTTTACTCTTTTCATTTTATTCTATCATGTTCGAACTCTATCTTGTAATCGTGCTTTGTATTGTTCTTAACTTCGTCTTATTTTCAATCAAAGGTATTTTGCAACAATAAGTGTAGGGGAAATTATCCCGTTTTTAGAACCAAGTTCAAACATGTTAAATAAATTGTTTAGATTAATTCGTGTCAGTTTGAATCATATGATTAAATTGCCAAATCTCAGTGTGTATTGCAACCTTGTTGCATTCATATCACATATTTGTAAATCAATTGTATATCTTGTATTTGTGTGTAGTAGCTAG
>BQNB010123756.1:0-20045 GCA_026074375.1 Tanacetum coccineum
TTAAAAACTTAATAATGTAAATCTTAAAATCTTTTAAACCTTTAAAAAAACTTTATAAAACCTTAAATCTTAGAAACTTTAATCTTTTTGAAAAAACTCTTAAACTTTATATATTACTTATCATAAACCAAATAAGTAAAATTTTAAAAAACTTTTATATTACTTATCATAAACCAAATAAGTAAAATCTTTAAAAAAACTTTCTTATCGTAAACCAAATAAGATGTCTTAAAATTTTCTTATCATAATCCAAATAAGAAGTTTTAAAACCTTAAAATTCTTAAAGCTTTATATATTACTTATCATAATCCAAATAAGTAAAATCTTAAAAAATTTCTTATCATAAACCAAATAAGAAGTTTTGAAGTTTTAAAATCGAATAACCTAAGGTTAATTACTCCTTAAAATTTATTCTTCCAATACAGTAGGCCGTGTAATTTCTAGACTACTATATTTCTATCTTCCGGTTTTAGGCAAAGTTACTAATCCTAATAGTTAAAGGGTAACTTATGAAAAAGCCTAAACCTAAAAATATCTATATAATAAAAATTCTGATTATATAGAAATAATGAAAGGTGGAGGGGTGGTTTTTGTAAAACCTCTTAGGGTTATTAGCCCTAGTGTGTGTGTCCCCTTCTTATTTTTGTCCGCCCCCTTTTCTTTTCTCTGTGATGGGAGTTCGTCTCTTGTAAGTCGTCTCCTTGGGGTTCGTCTCTTCTCTTCTCTGTGGTGTGTAACCATGATTGGGATGGCGATTTTTAATCACTCTTCTCCTTCTTCTTGTGTTCGTAACCACGGGTTCCCTGATTTGTTCGTGCGAAAACTAAGGTTTCGCAAATTGGGGATCTTGCTAAAAACCATCGTTAATATGGGGTTTTTCTTTGGATAACCGTGAATCAACTGATGATTCACTCGGATTCGAATATCGATTCTTCAAAGAGGTGTGTTTGTTCCTTCTTGATGTTTTGATTTCTGTCCATTTTGTGATGACTTCGCGTTATCCAATTTTGTGGTTTCTATTTTTCCGTTTGTTGTGTGATAGGATTTGCAGGGTTGAAACCCTTCGTTGCCAGTGAGTGTTCACTTTTCGACGATGTTGGATTCGCCTTATGTTAAAGATGTTTTGACAAACACAGAATTATTTCTGGGTTGTGTTTGTATGATCTGCGAAAACATCTTTTTGGAAAAACCTTGGTGTCGTTTTTTATTCGAATGGAACACAATGATTTCTATGGTATATGATGAATCTTGGTATATGATGAATCCTGCTTTGATACCAATTGTTGGCCCATTTCTATGGATCTTTAATCATCAATATACCACAAACAAGAAAAAACTGAATTTTCTATTAATCATTCATCATTGTCATCATTCTGATTGTTTACAAATCTGTTCCTATTTATATGAAATAAAAGGGTACAATCTAAAAGCTGTGTCGGTTGGTGAACCGATGTGTCCCTAGAGAATAATTCTCAAATGACAGTTATTTAACTGCCATGTAACTGCCGGGTTTGGCCTTCGGGTTTGTCTAGCGGGTTGTGATTACCCGGATTGGGTTTCGGCCCAATATAATCTCTTGCAGACCTGAACTTCCACACCATAAATTGTTTCATCTCATTGTAGTTGCAAATTTGATTGCATTCGAACACCAAAAACAATGTAGCCTGGTAAACATTGTCCAAACTAATCATGTTAGTATCTTCTTGTAATGAGTGACATAAAGGGTTATTAACAACAATATAAAAATCAGACGTCACGTACCTTGTACCAAAGTTGAATGATCACTTATGTTAAAAACCCACGGACAAATTCAGCACTTGTTTGTGGAATGCACCATCGCCTCCTCTTTGTGGTCCATGGTTGCAACTTGGTGGGGATTCGCGGATTTCCCTAAAATTCTTTGAGACTTGATCCAATGGGGTGACCGGGTTACTTACGACAAGCGCATCAAAGCTTGTTTTGACACGGTGGTTCAACCACATTTTGGACCATATGGAATTATAGGAATAAGCTATGCTTCGACCTAAAGCCAACCCGCAAGGACATTTTACAAGATGAGATAAAATTCCTATCTCATTCTTGGATCCTTAATAGGAATAGAAAACTCAATCCAACATGGTTTGATTGGATTAATGATCCTAAAATGGCTTGTACCAGTGTGTAACTTATTTCTTGTAAACCCTCTCTTCTAGCATCTTACTAGAATGAGTTTTTAATACACATTGCTGTTCGAAAAAAAAAGATTAGTAATTTCTATAATTATAAAGCTAAAACAAAATATCAAAGTAAACCATACTTTTGAGATTTAAACTGAAATGGTGAAGATATTCAACAAGAAAATCAATGCAAATATGAGGTAGCGCAAATCTGGAAGTGACATTGAAATTAAATTTTATGGCAACATTGTTAGTGTGTATGAACAATGCAAGTTTCAAAGCATAAGAACTGAAGCATCTATGGCATCATATGAAAAAAAACATATAATATCAATTTATTAATTTAGAAAAATCATACCTATAATGAGCAAATGTGGTGAAGATGTCTAATTTGTGGTTTTTTGTTGATCTTTGAATCTTTTTAAACAAACAAGTGCTTCCTGAATCGTTTTTTTTCTTTCATTCAATCTTGGTACTAATATTAAAATTTTACAATATCCATTGAAGGTATTATTAAATATTATAAAGGGTTTTGTTGATGAACAATGTTAATAGCAGATAGTTTTTTTTATTATCCTTGTTAATCAATTATTTATTATGTTCCACAAGGTTAAAACCAAGCATGACTCATCCCTTCTTCAACGATACTATGTGGGAACTTAGATGTGCCTATAATAAGAAGGCATTATCACTTGACAAATCATGCAAAAACACCAATTACACTTATTCCCGAGATGTCCCAATCAAAATGTTCTACTGTTTTAGATCCCTAGCGCTCTAAGCATCGTGTTCTCGTCCCCAATTAATCGAGCTAGGATTTCGTAAGTATCAAATTGAATCACTTCCAAGTCCAAGTCCAAGTCCAAGAAGATAAGAGCACATTTTAAATTGAGAAAAGTGTGCCCCGATTTATGATAAACTTCTAGAATCTTGAAACCCTCAAGCCCTCTAAAGATGTCGACAACCTCTTCACTCAACTCGTCCACGCATGCATCCCGCACTCTTCTATTAACGTAGCCATCTCCAGCCATTATACAAGAAATAAAGGTCTAAGCTCATTATGACTGTGTGGTGAGAGCGAGGGCTACTTTGAAGCTCACTTCTCTCCAATTTTAGGATTTTCTTACAAAAATCCTCTTCATCATCTTAATATTTTTCCTTACTATTCCAATTATCTCCCCCCAAAAAAAAAAAAAGCTTGGTCGTTCTCGAGTATGGACATCCTTAATAAATCATGTTCCACCCACAACACAAAAAAACCCCAGAACGTGTCATTTATAGGGTCTGGCATTTACCTTTCACCTCTATAGTCTTTGTTTTACCATCTCAAGGATACCAACTTTTCAACACTATGATATTGACTCTATGGCCAAATTCCATGGCTTCTCGTCTGAGTTTCTGTGATCATGACTTGTCCAAAAGAATGGTGTTCCACACTGCCGATATAATGGATGTGACTGATGATTTGAAGAATTATGATGTGATTTTCTTGGCAGCCCTTGTTGGGATGAATATTGAAGACAAAAATAAAGTTATTCAACATTTGGCTAAGTACATGGCACCTGGTGCCATCCTCATGCTAAGGAGCGCCCACGGTGCCCGTGCTTTTCTTTACCCCGTGGTTGATCCTAATGCTCTTCACGGGTTCGATGTCCTCTCGATTTTCCATCCAGACGATGATGTCATTAACTCTGTTGTGATATCGCGTAAGTTTGTGGAACCGGTGAACATTGATAATGACTATCATGCTTTGGATATTGGCTCTCTCATGGCATCAAGTTGCAAGTACTGTGATATCCAGCCATTCAACCATCCACTTGGTCATATGAAAATGATTGATGAGTCGATGTGATCATTCTGTCTTGATTCGCAATGCTCATTTCACAAACATAATGCTATGAGTTAAGTACATTTTTGGTCCTTGTGATTTGGTGCGAGTTCACTTTTGGTCCAAAATTCAAAAAAGGTTCACTTTTGGTCCAAAAACATAGTTTATGTCCACTTTTAGTCCAATCCCGTGAATTTGCACTAAAATTTTTGGACCAAAAGTGAACCGAAACTATGTCTTTTGGACCAAAAGTGTAACGAAACTATGTCTTTTGGACCAAAAGTGGACCGAAACTATGTGTTTTGGACCAAAACCAAACTTTTTTTTTATTTTTGGACCAAAAGTGAGAAAATGCACCGAACCACAGGGACCAAAAATGTACTTAACTCTAATGCTATAAGTGTGGGCTAATGGTGTGTGACAAAATTTTATTGTCTCAGTTTTCTGTTGTGTTTGTCCAAATTTCAAGAAATAAATAATCATTTGTGATTTTTAAAAGGGAGGTCAATATATTAATTCTATTTCCGTAATGAAAATAAAACAAACACGACTTTTTGTCTCAAAGAGTCTGTTGAGATGTATTTTTTTTAAAAACAAACACCACCCTAATCTATGATAAGAGAATCAAATTCAAAGACAGAAGCTGTGAAAGGGAAGTGAAATTGATTGAAATGAGATGCTCTGCATATGATTATCAAAATATATATGTGAAAGTTGTGATCAGGAAGTGCATAGTAGATCCTTGATACGTTGTTTTGGAGTTATATGTAGAATTCCAAATTGTTGGTGAATGCCTTGGTGCGTATAAGGTTCAAGGAGACGAGGTCTCTTTTGGCGTGCAAGAGTTACCTTCTTCGACTCAGAAATTCAGAGGGTGATTGTTGGTGAATTCCTGAAGTCTGATGTGGTTTAGGCGTGTTATCGGGTTTAGCAAATACTAGTTGGAGTGCACCTCTAACTCATCTAGTATTCCTAACGTGTTAGTATTTATCTAGTTAACTTATTAGATAAATTATAAGATTAGGTAAAATGCCATCCTAATTATAGTCTAATGTGTATTGGGTAGTCTATATATATCGTCAAAGGTAGGGTTTTGTATTCATCAATTGAAGTTTTAGAGTTATCACTAGAAATACTCGAAACACACAGAATTAAAAATTAATTTAGGTTCATTTGGATGCCAAAGTTTTCTTAGATACCAGGGACTCATTCCCACCTTCCATCTTGTATTATTAGATAGTGTAAATAAGCTGTATTATTAAATAGTTTTATGATCTGAATAACTTATTATTTAGCATTTCATTGAATTAAGTTATTGATATTAGTTAAATTAAGCTGTTTTAACTTATTAGTTAGCAATAAGCAGTTTTGAGTTGATATGAAATATATCATATATGATTTTAGCTTGGGTTAATGTGTTTATAATTGAGGTTATTTTGTTTGATATATCATATATGATATCACATGTTATATTTGCATTTTGTCATGAAACAACTAATATTTTTTTTCATTTTATATTTTCAGAGTTGTTGTTCATGAAAAAAAAAATTGGTTCAAGGCGAAGAAGACTTGGTTCAAGAAGAAAAAGGCTTGTTTCAAGAATAAGAAGATTTTGTTTATGCGAGGAAATCATATATGATTTTACATTAATTTTGTTTTCATTACAATGATCATATGTGATATTTGAAAGGGTTAATTGCTTAAAAATGTACTATACTTGCCACTTTTTGTCATTGCATGTAGACAACTATTTTTTTGCCATTGTGTCGTTCAACTTTTAAATTCGTGCTATTGTGTGTATTTTGTGACCATTTTACCCTCACTTTTTTCAAATTTTAAAGGGTAAAATGGTCATTTTACATGCAGAAATAGTCGCAGAATACACACAATAGCACAAATGCAAAAGTTGAGCGACACAATGGCAAAAAAATAGTTGTCTACATACAATGACAAAAAGTGGCAAGTATAATATATTTTTAGGCAATAAACCCTATTTAAAAGTAATTTGTTTAATATTTGATTTTTATATGGACAACTGTTAGAAATTCTCCTGTACTTGATTTTGGTTGATTCGGATCTTACATGAATGTGAATCAATTATATATCAGTTTTGGTATTTGTATTTTACAAGTTAGTAGCAAACTATCATATGTGATTTCTTTCAAAAATAACATATGATTTAACATGATCATCACTAATTTATCAAACCATCATACTTGATTTTAAAAAAATGATAACATGTTTTCTATTCTAATGCTTTTATTTACAAGTGATTATGAATGTGTGCGATAAAACTTAAACAAAATAGACATAATATCGAAAATCACATCCGTAAATGTTTCGCCATTTTCATTTCAGCATAAAACATCATGACATAATACTAAGAAAGTTAAACCATTTTAGCAATACATTGTACCAGTTTCCAATGGTTTACAAAATCGTTCGTAGACGTCAAAACTCCATATGGAGATTACAAGAAAAAACAGAGAATACATTTTGAACGTAAAATGAAAATTCATGAGCTTATTCATTGAGCTTCTTGGGCCTTTAGATGCTTGTGATGTTCAAGATGCTTTGAAAACAGCCTTCCCTATACAAATAATAAGATTTGATTCAATTTTCAAGCGCATAATCATATATGATATATTATAATGGTAAAGAAGTTAACTTTCAAGCATATTATCATATATGATATTATACATACAGTAACTTGTATCATATATGATATAGTATATAAGTTTTTGCAATTTTTTTAGGCAACTTATCATATGTGATTTTTCACTAACACGTGATCATCAATATATTTTCTTTATAAACATCAACATACTCGATCTAAAGCTTACTTATCACTATAACATCACCAAATATCAAAATATCTTCATTATAAATTGTATAAACATAATAACTTGAACAAAAATCACAATATGTTTATCACAAACAATATAAACAATAGGCTTCACCATTTATGCATAAATAACATTAAAATATGCAAATAAAGTATTTTACACCTGAATTAGTGATGTTAAGCTTGTATTTCAACTTTTTTTTACTCGAAGCTTCATCTATAAGCTTAATCGTTAAGATTTGTTCTTCAATAGCATCATCGACATCTTTTTCTTCCATTATTTGATGTGATTTGTAAATGATTATTGATGAAGTCGGTTTTTTAGTGTGTTTTTTATCGGTGCAAAAAGTGTGTTGTGTGTGTTTTTAGTGTGTTTTTTGGAGAGAGAAAAAAGTAGATCTGAGAATGGGACAGGATGTGAGGAGTGGTAGGTGTGAGGTAAAATGACTGAGATGTCACTCTACTTTTTTATGAATTTTCTTTTTTAATTAATAAAAGTGTATTTAATATCACCTCTGGATTGTTTTTAGATGGATGACTGAGATGTGTCCCCCAATATCTAAGAGCCAAAAGTTCCTTATAGACCTATAAAATGTCAAAGACCCAATGAACTAATCCTGGCCTTCCATCTCTTTTAAATCTATGGTGTAGATTAATACCCCTTTTATTTATTAAAAAAATAAATAATATCTGTAAGGGTAGGATAGTCATTTATTTTTACAAATCTATCTCTCTCACTAAGTTTACTTTCTCTCTCTATCCCTAAAATCAACCGTTCTAACCATAACCCAATCTCTAACCTTAACCCTAACCCCCAAATCAATCGTTCTAACCATAAAAACATTCATTTCTAACCCTAATTTTACCCCTAAAATGATTGATGGATATTGTTGCTGAACGTGCAGCTAGAAAGGCGGCTAAATCGGAGGTCCAATCATCCTTGAAACCGTCACCAGTTTTTGGTGATGGTAACCTTTCCGATTAATGCTTTCTTTTTATGCTTATTAGGCTTAGTTTTTATGCTTATTCTTGTTTTTGTTTGTTTTTGTGCTAAATATGCTTATTTGTATGCTTATTGATAGTTTTATTCAGTTTTTAGAGAATGAGTATTGTTTTGTGTTGAAATGAGTTGTGTTTTTGAATGATTTTTTTTAGACAATCATATATGATTCTGTGTTAAGTTTGTTAATTGAGAATCATATATGTATTGCTTTTTAAGGACTTTGTTGATGTGTTTTGATAAGAGATTTAAAGTGTTTTTTACTTTTGGGGGCTATTTGATAAGAAATTAAGGACTAGTTGATTGTGTATTGGCTTGTTGATAATGTGGTGCTAGTAAGTGGACTGATGTGGGGAGATTGGGGTTAGTGGAGTGGAGGGATAGATGGGTGATTACGTGGTAGGCGGCAACTGGTTAACATGTTTGTGTGTATTTGTGTTTACGCGTATAAGGCTATCTGTCATGGTGAATCATATATGATTCACCATGACAGATAGCCTTATACATGTAAACACAAATATCCAACATTGTTAACATTTCTGTGTGTATTTGTGTTTACATGTATAAGGCCATCTGTCATGGTGAATCAGATATGATTCATTGAGAATCATATATGATTCTCCATGACAGATGGCCTTATACATGTAAACACAAATAAACAGTTTGTGTTTAGGTTTTTAGATGACTAGTTTTATTTATTTAATATTTTTTGTGACGTATTTCTGTTTTTCTTGCAGCTGCTACAAAGCGTCCGTTGAAGATTACTTTTAAAAGAAAACAAAACCCCCTCCACGCAAAACCGAAAGTCATATCAAAACTTAAATCTCCTACCAAACATGCTCCAAAACCGGAAGTCAAATCAAAACTTAAATCTCCTGCCAAAGCTAAACCGTCACCCCCTCCACGCAATCCCATTCTCAGAGCTGCTAAACATGCTCCCCCTCCCGCCAATCCAAAACCAAAAGCTCCCAAGTTGAAAGCTTCTGATGTTACAGAATCTGATCAAGGAGACGGTAGTGGTAGTGAGGAGGGAGACGGTAGTGGTAGTGAAGAAGAGGGTGATGAGGAGGAGGATGAAGAAGAGGGTGATGAGGAGGAGGATGAAGAAGAATGTGATGAGGAGGAGGATGAAGAAAATGGTGATGAGGAGGAGGATGAAGGAGAGGATGAAGAGGATGCGATTGTTAAGGATGAAGAATATGAAGAAGAAGAAGAAAATGTGTCTGAAGAAGAAGAAGAAGAAGAAGAGGAGGATGTCAAGGTGAAGGGAAATAAACGTGGCAGGAAGGGGAAGGGCGAGGTTGTGATGTCAAAGGGAAAGAAAATCAAGGTTGAGGATAAAGAGGTTGAGGAGAAAAAACGAAAGAAGGATTCTGAGCCGTCTTCTTCTGAAGACGAAAAACCCTTGAAGAAGAAGACGAAGGGTGGTAAGAAGGGAAAGGGTCCAAGTAAGCCAACGAAGAAAGTTCTTAGTGATAATCATATTAGGAGGGAAAAGTTTTTGAGTGACTATCCGCCTTTATTATCTAGGACGGTACCTTCTTCATTTTTTCATGCTATTCGTGATGCAAAAGTTAACATGAAGAGGTTTATGGAGGATATTGGGTTTTCTGCGTTTCATTCGGTCAACATAGATATGTTACCAAATCGTAGCAAGTTTGTAGTTAAGAGGCTTTTGATAATAAAACCATACAACTTTACCTTAAAACAGGAGTCGTCCAGGTGACTCCTGAAAGGTCATGAATTTTTAATGGGCTTCCTATAGTGGAATATCGCTTTATGATTTACCTGAGAGACGAGAAGATGATGAGTTTGTTCAGCTTTGTTGATCATTTGCTCCAAAGAAGAAAGAAAACAATCTTTGTTGTACAACTAGAGTTGAACTTATATGTTTAAAGTTAACTTCGTATCTCTTCGCGAATGTTATGGTAAAGAAGACACATGAAGGCATTGGTAAATCTTTGGTTGTTCGGCGTATTCATGAAGACACCAATATTGCTGAGTTGACTGGTGTGATTTTCATTTCCCCGTGTCCTGCAATCAGTCATGATCCGAATACAGATAGTGATATTTATAATGGGTCCATTGCGTTTCTGATTGTAATGTCAATCTAGTTTTTTAACCTTCTCTGATTTCATTTTTTTACATGTTAATATTGTTTATAAAATGATGGTAATATCTCATTTAGATGTATGAAATATTACCATCAGTTTGTACTTATACCTGTAGTGTTAGGTGAATCATATATGATTCATTGAGAATCATATATGATTCATTGAGAATCATATATGATTCTCAATGAATCATATATATGATTATCCATGAATCGTATATATTATTTCTCAAGCATCAAATTTGACTTACCAACAAACATCTGTTTTCTGATTGTGTACAGCTCTTGTATCTTGACTCCACAAAATTTGATCGTGTTCCAATCATTCGCTCAAGACCTGCTATCAAGAACTGGAGTACAAAGAACAGAGAACCCGACAGGATCCCTTGAGATAGATGAGAAGCTTTTTTGGAAAACTTGAGTTTTATGGAGAATGGAGTGAAAATGAAACATTTGAGGCAGAGGGTTTTTGTGAATATGCTTCAGTTTTGCCTCATACCGACAAAAAGGTTCATTTATAGTATCTTTTATACATGATCTTTTATGCATTTTGTTTCTGCAAGTGTTGTAAATGTTAAGAATCATATATGATTCTTACTGAATCATATATGATTCTAATAAAATGTATATTTTTCTCACTAGCTCATAACTTTCCCTTTTTTTAAAATGTAGATCATTTGCGAGATGATTGAAGAAAAGCTTTCAAGCATATCCAAGGAGAAGGCTGAAGTTGAAACTCTCTTGAGAGATGCAAACAAAGAGTTTCCGAATGACGACAATGTGAAGCAGTTATTTGAGCAGTATAAAGGATTTTTCAAGGAGACTGTTTTGCTTGAAGAAGCGAAGGCACAGAAAGCGCCTCAAAATGTAAAGCCAAAGCCGGCTGCTGTGAATACAAAGGAGGCGGCTGAAAAGCCAAAGCCGGCTGAGAATGTAAAGGAGTTGGCTGAAAAGGCAAAGGAGCTGGCTGAGAAGTCACAGAAAGCGCCTCAAAATGTAAAGCCAAAGCCGGCTGCTGTGAAGACAAAGGAGGCGGCTGAAAAGCCAAAGCCGGCTGCTGAGAATGTAAAGGAGTTGGCTGAAAAGCCAAAGGAGCCGGCTGGTGATGATTATCAGGTTGTACGTGCTGCTACTGTTATGAAAGCTGAGGACCGTAAAGAATTTGAAGTAGAATCTTTCACCCAGTGGATAGAGGGAAACATTGATTGGGTTGGAGAGGTGAGGGAAACATCATTGATTGAAAAGCCAGTTAAGCCTGTTAATTCGCCTTATATGTGTAGGAGGATTGATGTTACCGCTCGTTGCAAGAGGGTTGAGTTTGTGTTGGGTAATAGCTTGTTTGCAATGGATGGGGATAAATAGTAAGTTTACTTTCCTTTATTTTTCAACTTTTATGTTAAGAAAATTTTGATGAACTGAATCATATATGATTCATTGTGAATCATATATGATTCATGGTGAATCATATATGATTCATTTGAATCCTGTATTTTGATTCTTTCTGATTTATCTTTTTACATGATTGTAGTGAAACTGTTTTTCAATCTTTGGGTGGTTATCGTGATTTATCTTCGGTACGTGTGAATATGGAGACTTGGCTCCAACATGTGGATCGATGCGAATGTTATTCCTGTTGGTTTTGCACTATTAAACTTTGAAGAGTTAGCTCTCGGCTATCCGACCCCAACAAGGCATTTCTTCCCTACTGGATGTATTGTTCGTTTTTTAGTCAATTTCTTTTTTTACATTTATAAGTATTTTTATTCTTTATAGTTTTTTTAATACTTTTTTTTGTTCAACACAGAATCAAGGTATTACCAAAGGGACTCTTACTGAAGAAGACAGTGGAAAACATTTTTTTTAGATGAGAGTTAAGCTCAATTCAAATATGAACCTTCTTCTATGTCACTTTCTGACTTTGAGTTGGTAAATACTCATCCTGGTTTAAAAATATTTTTTTATAAGTGTTAATCGTATTTAAATTTTGTTTTTTGTTTTGTTGAATTAGGTGTTTTTCCCGATCTATGCATCTAATCATTTTTATGTTGTGGTTTTCAACAAAAGAAGCCAAAGACCATGGTCATTCTAGATAATAGTATTCGGATATACGTACTTCAAATACAAGGAAGCTTGTGATCCTGCTTATAAGTTTTTTAAAAAATCATATGATTCCAAGATACTTGTTTTTATTTTATATATTGTATATGATTTTTCTATTAACATATATTATTCCACCATGAATCATATAGATAAGTTTTGAGCTTTAAATTTTGATAGATGCATGTTTTTTTTATTTTGCTATTCTTGTTTTGTATTGGAAAGAAGTAGTTTTTCCTAGGTAATCTAAAAGAGCAGAACCATTCAAGTCACGAAGTTGTTGCTAAAATGAGACCATTCATCCCAAAGTTGAAGTGGCGAACTTCAAATAATCATGTAGATTGTGAGGGTATTTGCAATGATTCATATGGAGAATTACGTTGGTGATGCTCCTAAGAATTGGGAGTTCGGTTTATGTGAAGAATCTGATGAACAGATTTCGATGTTACAGCGCTTGAGGTATATGATTGCTACCAAGATTATGTTGCACCAGTTCAATGCTGTTTCAAATAAAATGTTTGATTTTGCTTTCACGTTTGAGACAAATAATACTGAGCAAGCGAGGGTCTCAATGATTGTTGATGCAATTAAGAACATGAATAATCGTGATCCACCCAAGCAAGTAAAAGAGACCGATACGGCCAATGTAGTTGTAGGTGTGAAAGAAGCGGTTGATCAAGTGAAGGAAAAGGGGCGTCAGAAGAAGTGATTTCTTGTTTTTAACTGATTCTAAATGGAAGAATTTTTTGTAAAACTAATGGTAGTTGATGGTAGAAGTGATGGTAGTTGTTGATGGTAGTTGTTTTTAACTGATTCTGGTAACTTTTCTGATGGTAGTAGTTGCATTTTAAAATCTGATGCTATGAAATATAAATATTGCTTTGCTTCTTTGATTAATCTTTGATTAAGTAAATCATATATGATTCACCATGAATCATATATGATTCACCATGAATCGTATATGATTCACCATGAATCGTATATGATTCACCATGAATCATATATGATTCATTCATGGATCATATATGATTCATTCATGGATCATATATGATTCATGAGAATCAATCAAATTCTTGGGCACTTGGCCTAACACACCACTTACATGATATATGATTCATAGAAAATCATATATGATCCATGAATGATTCATATATAATTCATGGTGAATCAATCAAATTCTTGGGCACTAGGCCTGACACACCACATACATGATATATGGAATTCATAATAATCATATATACCATAATGAAATCATATATGATTCATAGATAATCATATATGATCCATGAATGAATCATGTATGATTCATACAAGACAACTTTAATCATACGTACAAAACAGTTTAAACTATCAAATCTGCTAGAACATTAAACATAAAGTAATTCAATTAAAATCTCAAACACTTTTTCGACAGTATTAGAAATAAAATAAAGGAAAAAAATATAAGCTAAGTTTTTTTTTGAAAATGCAAAACTATTCAAGAAGTTGTATTTGATTGTTCCTTATCAACAATGTGTGCAGTATCACTGTTTCTCTCCTCTTGTTCAGTAGCACTAGCAGCAATTCTCCTTTCTTGTCCGGCAGCAGCTTCAGTTCTCGCTAAGTTTTTGCCAATAATATTTTGGATTTTAACGGGCCAAAGTAGTTTTTGGGTGCTTGTTTGATATCTCTGCACAGTATCCACAGTTTCCGAGCCCTTTTACATTAACTTTCCATTGCTATTTCCCTTACCACTTTTTCTTCGTTGTCCCTCGACCACCTTTGTTGCTACCTTTTGAGGTGGATATTTACCAATTGATTCGAATTCTTAATTGTACATAAGATATCTTCAATCACATCACCCGTTTTTCTGAGAAAGGAGGTTAGGAGTTTAACCTGAATTTCTTTCTTATGATCTCCAACTTTGTTCACAAACCGCTTCATTGTTCTTTATATATTTCTAACAAAAAACAAGCAGTCATCTACCACGTAATTTTGCCTCATTTTTAATTTTTCATTGCTTCGTCTTTCTCTTCCATATCTATTTGTGTCTATCTTAATCAGGTGGTATTAAATCCCTTCTCCAACGCTCAAAATGTACTTTCCTGGAATCCACCTCAAATACAATTCTTCAAAACACAAAATACATGTCGGCATAGAAACCCATAACGAAGAAAATGCCTACAAGTACATTCAACTGAACCGTCTTTAGGATTACACACAACCTAATTAATGAACATAAGAAAAAGAAAAGTTATTAGAAATATGATTCACCATGAATCATATATGATTAACAAAAGAATCAAATATGATTCTTATGTGAATCATATATGATTCACATAAGAATCATATATGATTCACCATGAATCATATATGATTCAAAATGAATCATATATGATTCTTACATTAGAATATAACAGTAGGCAAATTTTTTTTTTTAAAAATTACCTTGTAATCTACTACTTTATCTTTTTCTTGAATCACCGTCTCTTTTCCTTCCTCTATATAAAGTGTTCTATAAGCACCTGCTCTTATGTCTCTAACCTTAACGATCTCACAACTTTTTTCTTTTTTAAAGTCTTGTATTTGGCAGGCCCAAACCCTCCATAAATTTCCTTTTGAACCAAGTAACATATTGACCTAGTGTATACCTTTACACACATGATTTCAATTGTTAACTTGTAGGAAGTGTTGCGTGCGAGTCAAACTTCTAAAGTCCAACACTTCTTGCCTATAGCAATGCCTTCATTGCGGATTCGAAATCACATCATGAAATTCCCACCAACGTTGACCTGATTTGTGAAATTTTGAAGAATGCATTTTTCACGCTCAGAATCCTGATGTAGTGTCTCATCAATCCAAACAATGGCGCGTGAATAAAATAAGCCGGTAACCACATGTGTCGAAGGTCAAACATCTTTGTCATCCATTTGTGGTTTTGCAATCCAAAGTCTTCAACTAGTTTTGACCATTTTCCTTCAAATTCTAACGGCTCCATGAACATATTCCACACAAGTTTGCCGAAGCGCTCTTTGAAATCAGTTTCATCATATATTTCTGGACAGATCTGTAAATGAATCATATATGATTTAAGAGATATTGCAAGCAAATGTAAGTGAATCATATATGATTCTAATAGAATCACATATGGTTCATGGTGAATCATATATGATTCACCATGAATCATATATGATTCTCATGTGAATCATATATGATTCATGGTGAATATAAATAATTAAATTACTGATATATATTAAAGGATGAATTTTCAAATACCTTTGCTGGAACTTTTTGCATGATATGCCACATGCATAATCTGTGTGTAGATTCTGTAAGAACTGCTTCAATTGCCCTTTTCATTGCTCCATCTTGATCCGTTACAACCATTGTCGGTTGCTTTTCGTGAGCAGTCATGAATGATGTTAGTAGCCATGTGTAAGCTTCTGTGTCTTCTCTTAAAAGCATTCCCGAGCCAAAGTTCACGCACTTTAAGTGATTATCTATCCCGGTGAATGGAACAAAAACCATGTCATACCTACAAATAATTCATTTGATTTTGTTTAGAAAATCATAATACTTCAATTAAATTGACTTATAATCAATAATGAATCACCCATTGGGGGGTCCCATGAATCAATATAATTCATAAGAATCATATATGATCCTCATGAATCATATATGACAATCATGAATCAATATATTGAACAAACATAACAGTTTCATATAAACAAGAATGATAAACCTCTTACTTGTTATTCGGAAAGTGCATCCAATGAATATAATAGCTCCAACTCCGAATCAATCAAATTCTTGGGCACTTGGCCTAACACACCACATACATGATATATGATTCATAGAAAATCATATATGATCCATGAATGAATCATATATGATTCATGGTGAATCAATCAAATTCTTGGGCACTTGGCCTGACACACCACATACATGATATATGATTCATAGAAAATCATATATGATCCATGAATGAATCATATATGAATCATGGTGAATCATATATGATTCACCATGAATCATGTATGATTCATACATGAATCATATATGATTCATACATGACAACTTTAATCATACGTTCAAAACAGTTTAAACTACCAAATCTGCTAGAACATTAAACATAAAGTAATTCAATTAAAATCTCAAACACTTTTTCGACAGTATTAGAAATAAAATAAAGGAAAAAAATATAAACTAAGTTTTTTTTGGAAAATGCAAAACTATTCAAGAAGCTGTATTTGATTGTTCCTTATCAGCAATGTGTGTAGTATCACTGTTTCTCTCCTCTTGTTCAGTAGCACTAGCAGCAGTTCTCCTTTCTTGTTCGGCAGCAGCTTCAGTTCTCGCTAGTTTTGCAATATATTTTGGATTTAACGGGCAAGTAGTTTTTGTGTGCTTGTTTGTCTTCTCTGCACAGTATCCACATTTCCGAGCTCTTTTAGCCTTATCTTTCATTGCTATTTCCCTTTCACTTTTTCTTCGTTCTCCTCTTCGACCACCTTTGTTGCTAGCCTTTTGTAGATTATTTACCAGATTTTGCTTCGACTTCTCCCTTCTCCAACGCCTCAAAATGTATCTTTCCGGAATCACTTCAATATTACAATTCTTCAAAACACAAAATACATGTCGGCATAGAAACCTATAACGAAGAAAATGCCTACAAGTACATTCAACCGAACCGTCTTCAGGATTACGCACAACCTAATTATTCAACATAAGAAAAAGAAAAGTTATTAGAAATATGATTCACCATGAATCATATATGATTCACATAAGAATCATATATGATTCACCATGAATCATATATGATTCTTACATCAGAATATAACAGTAGGCAAGTTTTTTTTTAAATTACCTTGTAATCTACTACTTTGTCTTTTTCTTGAATCACCGTCTCTTTTCCTTCCTCTGTATAAAGTGTTCTATAAGCACCTGCTCTTATGTCTCTAACCTTAACGATCTCACAACCGTGGATGTCGACGGAAGAAGGTGACTGGTCGAGGAGGTCGCCGGAGGAAGGTGACTGGTCGTGGAGGTCGCTAAAAGAAGGTGACTAGTGGTGGAGGTCGCCGGAGGAAGGTTGGTAGTCGGCGAGTTCGCCGGAAGAAGGCTGCTCGTCGACGAGGTCGTCATTTTTGTTGGTAGAGTTCGCCGGAAAAAGTTTGTTGGATTGGTCGCCGGCGAGGGGATTGGAGGTCTGTGGTTTTTTTTTGTTTTACAAAAAGTAAGAATGTGTGTTTTTTAAGTTTAAATATGTGACACAAATACCCCTTTAATGTTAAAGATGGGTAAAATCTGGACCCTTGGATCAATCATAGATGGATGGCTTGGATGGTTTCATTGGATCTGTGACAATGTGGGGGTCTTTGGGGATCTCAAATCATCACCTAATAATCCTCATTCTCATGAATATAAGTATTACGTTAAAAAATGGAATTCGAGTCAACTTGTTAAAGGCTTTGGTAGCATACTATGTAAAAGAGAAGTCTCGTCACATCTTCATTATTATCGCGGCTTCTTTTTGGTGAATTTAAAGATATCTTAACAGTGTCATTTTTGGTTCTCATCCGATAAGAAACAGTGGGGGCGAATGTCTTGCAGCTGGTTAGATTGGCTTAAATCTCCTATGCTGCCCGCTAGTAATGTTTAAGTGATGTTGTTTCTGGTCTTCTTCTACTGGGAGTTTCGCGTTTTAGTCGTTGTTTTGGTTCATTTTGCTATGTTTTCTTTCTTCGAGATTTGTTTGGGTCTTCATCAAAAACACCCCGGAGTGAAAACCGGTGGCCCGGCCTCCGTGGGTGGGGATTTTTCTCTTGTATTTGGCAAGAGTTTTTCATCCTTTTTGTAGGCCTCGCAGTTAAAGTCTCGGGTGGTGTCGAGATTGTATTGCTTTGTTTCTCTTCTAGAATTGGTACTCTTTGGCTTCTAGTGTATTGCTGGAAGCTTTCCTTTTTATATAAGTTTATATTGTTAGCTGTTAAAAAAATATGATCCATACCACAGACTTGATGAAGATGAAGAGATTGCAGACTTGTTTGGTGAGCTACATCAATCATATGAGGGTGTGGTTTTTCAAATTAATGATCAAGAAGAACCTAAAGACTTGTTTGTTGAGCTAGATCATGTGGCTGACCTAGTTGTTGATGAAGAAGTGGCGGAAAGGGAAAAGAATGTGGTTGATGAAACTGAGGTAAAATGTTTGGTTGGAGGAGGTGAGAGTATTTATGGCCATGTTCAAATTGAAAGACAAAAAAGAGAAAAAAAGGAAGGACCAAAAAGGTTTGGTCGTAGAAGGCAATTAAAGATGATAGTCAATGATGAGTTCGCAAAGAAAGGCTAGTAAAGAGCCAATGGTTTGATTGGTTTTTCAGAAAACAATTATCTTTTGTTATGTTTTGAGACTTGATGTTTAAGACATTTAATTTCTGTAACAATTAAGTAGTGTCATGGTTGTTAAACACTTACATTAACATGGTCATGAAAGCCTAAATCCTAGGCAAATTTTGGCATATGTTTGCGTTATAATTTAAACAGATTCTGGATCACTTATGTTGACTTGTAATGGTCAAACTTGGTTTTTGTATGCTTTAATTGTTTCGCAGGTTTTTTGGATGCAATTTTTGTTTCACATATATTCACTTAAAGGTTATGGAGCCACCTAACACTATCTTATTTTTGTTGGAGTGTCTTAACGAGGTGTTTGGCTAAGGGTTTAGTTGCAAATTTAGTCCCGGTGAACAATGATTTTCGACAACTCGAATTGACTACAATTATTTCGTGGTTAGGCGGAACAATGAAATGACTAAAATACTCTCACGTGAAACGCACGTAAGGTCATTAACAAAAAAAATTAAAAATATTAGTGAAACGAATATGGAGTATAACAAAACATGAACAACAATGACGTTCTTTGTAATTAAAGTTTGAGATTGGCCGAGAGTGCAAAATTGACAAACAACATGAACAAAATTTGTAAATTACCCTTATTTCTCTTTGCTTATTTGAAATACTAGACAATTACACATACATAGCAACGAGATATTATAACGGCAGATAGTTATACTGATATATTGGTTATAAAAAATGTTACACAAAACACTTAACCAAAATATCATTATAACTATATACCGTTATAAAATCTCGTTGTTATGCACGGACACTCATCTAGTTTTTACAAAAGTAACAAAAAGGTAATGATGTTTATATGTATTAAATATAAGTTTATGGTGTATGTTTAAGTTTTTTAAACCATGTATGTTTAATATGTATTTGCCTATCTTTTTATTTGTGCTTTGCAAACCGTGTATGTTTAATGAATTCGAATTTTCATTTCATTTATTATTTATAGTTTCCAATTGTGTTCTTCAAAGTATTAATTTCTATTACATTTATTACTCTATCCGTCTCATTTTTATTGTCCTCATTTGACTTTTTGAAGTCTTTATTTTTTAACTTTGATCTTTAATATTTTTGTTTATATTATATAATACTTGATGAAAAATATATGAATGGATATAACACAAACAAAAATATTGAAGATCAAAGTTGAAAAAGAAAGACTTTAAAAAGTCAAATGAGGACAATAAAAATGGGACGGAGGTAGTAGTTTCTAATTTCCTTTTCAAAGTATTAGGCTATGTTTGGTACACAAGATTATAAAGAGATTATGATTATTTTTAAAAAAAAAGCTATTTATAATATAATCTTCGTTTGGCAAACAAATTCATAAGAGATTATAAAAAAATAATCTTTCATAATCTCATAAAATCAAATGCTACTTCATGTAGCTTATAAAAATAATCTCTTTTCATAATCTCCATCTTCATCTCCATCTCCATCTCCAGTTCTAACAACAGTTACTTTTACAAAACATACCCTTAACATTCTAACGTTGAGCTAACGTTCATATGGGCTGTTTAATTTCTCCTTTTCCGAATTTTCATAAGTTCTCGTTTAAATGTTCTAACAAACAAAACACCCGTAAAACAATTAGGCTCTATGGGCTATGTTTGGTA